>VZQC01003447.1:1012169-1200833 GCA_009823505.1 Rhizomys pruinosus | reverse complement strand
AGTACACTTAGTGGCTCTCCAAGACCTCCCTGACTGGAAGAATGGTGACTCACCTCTGCAGGACTTTTCAAGAGATGCCCCCACATATAATCCCCTAAGACTTGGTTGACCTCTGAGAGCAAGGAACAAAGTTATCTCCCAGTTTCCTCAGCCAAATTGGTAGGGAATTCAGATATGGTCGTTAAGCACCCAGAAAGGCTAAGTTGCACCAGCCTGCTACATTGCACCTATATTAACATTGTATCTTTTTGAAACAAACTGTATGTTATTTCCATAGCATATTTCTTGATTAGCATCTTTCCATTTTAATCCCATATTACTCTAAAAGATGCACACATGCTCTCCATCATATACTAAAAGTCCAAGTTCTAAAAATACGTGTTAGGCCAGCTCCTATGTGTCTTAGGAAAAAGACAAAAAGAGAAAAAAAAGAGAGCACCGTTGTTTGGCCTGTCTTCAATTCTTACAGGCAGGCACATATGCTTTGTGGATTCCACTGCTTTTGGCTCTCCTCAAAGATATGAGATACAGTTTTTTTTTTTTTTTACTTTTTTTGCGTTTTTATTTTTTTATTGATGCTTTGTGTATTTCATACATCATTTTCCAAATCAGTTCAGGCATATTTCCCTTTCCCTTCCCCACAGCCCATGGGTCCCACCATCCAGCGGGGGGGGGGGGGGGGGGGGCTTGTATGTTCACTCAAGTTGATCAAATGAGTGTCCAGACTATATTGCTGTAGTTTCACCTTTCACCCCAATCGCAGCCCTTACATTCTACCAGGACCCCTCTTCCACAGATTGTCCCCTAGGCTTAGAAAAGGGGCACAGGTGGATGAATTTTATAGCCATGGTTTTGACTATGCTTACAGTACTAGGTACGAATTCCCTCCTATGGAGCAGGTCTCAAATCAAATGGAAACAGTGTTCCATTACCCCAAGAGAAGCATCCTTACCATTGCAGCAGCAATCAAATGTTACTTGGAAGGTTGGCATTGTAACTTGCAGAGTCTAGTGTTGGGTGAGATCACTGATGTCTTTTCTCCCCACACTGCCAGCAAAACCCACTTAACTACTACGAAAGCTTGTCAGCAGGGAGAGAGATTCTTGGTCAGTTCAAGATTTACTTCTCTGTGTAATACAAATGGCTCGTCTTCTGGGATCAGTGCTGTTCACACACGTTGGGTACAAACAGTAAATTTTTATATTAATGTAAATGTGATAAAAATCAGTTTTTATTTACAGAAAGAAATACTTAACTTCTCTTTTACATATTTAAAAATAAAAGACCTGTAATTCTTCAAGAAATGGAATTTGGAGGCAGCAAATTCACAGGAACAGGAAGAAGTGACTTCAGTCCCTACAGAGACCTAGAGAACATCCAAGTGCTAGACCTGCAGAGATATCCTGGTACTCATGGGGATAAATTATGTCTTATGATCCATTCAGATGTGAATAATTCAGTCATTTTGGTAGCTACAGTATCATTCAGGGGAATAGTATGAAACAGATGTTATCTAGGAGGAAATGGGGATAATAGGGGTATTCAACTGGGGATGGACAAGGGAAGGAGATTCTAGGAAACATGGGCATAAAGAAGAAGAAGAAATTCAAGAATGGGAGATAATGGGAGACAGGTGTTATCAAGGGGAAACTGGGGACAAAAATTGGGGAAAGAGAAGGGAGGTTAGGCAGGGAAGGAAAGAGGAGAGATAAATAAAGCCTGGTTGTTTTGAAAAAACAGAGGGAGATGGATTAACTCAAAAACCCACTGAAAAATACAAATCCAATATCTCAACATGAGTGCATGTGTACACCTGAAGGTTATATAACAAGAAACAAAGTGTGGGACAGGGGAAACCCCCCCTTCCGGTTGTTGGTCAGGTAGTCCAAGAGATTTCCAAAGTAACATAGGTTATGGTCACAGTCCTTGGCTATCTCCCAGAACTTGAAGGTAAGACCCTATTGTTGAAGACAGGACATTTTTGGACACAGTACATAGCAATGGAGCTGGAACTAACCTGGAAGCCTTCTATCTGTGGACTAGCTCTCATAGTTCTAGAAGATACTTTACCACCTTCTAAAAGTGACAAATCTAACAATTGTCCAACCATACTCCAAAGCCCCAAAACTCTTAACAGCTGTCATATCAAACCATCTCTATGCATGCATTAGTGGATCTTCTACCTAAGAGGTAATCAACAGCAATCTAATTGAACTTAAAGCCCTCTCAATGGGAGGAAACTCTTGGGTGACACTGTAAATATAGACAAATATCCATGGCTGGAAATGTCATAATCCCTAGAGTATACCCTATCTCTATCATATCTCTAGACAAATGAAATTTCTTTCTGTATGCTAAATATTGATCCATATATTTACAGATAAGTATACCACACACAACTCAATAAAGATTCTTTAGGCAACAAATGGAGGCTACTACAGAGTTCCATAGCTGGTCACACACAGGGAATACATGTCCGAGAGATGCCCAGCCCTAAATGGAACATCACAGTGGAACCTCTATATCTAAGGATCAAGGAATCTAGCAAAATGTAAACAGAGACAGTACTGATTTTCATTTCTTTTAAAATTTTTGATAGGCTTTCATCTACTACTCTATGTTACTGAGCCCTTGGTTTAAGCAAGTCTGTGTGTTAACTTGGGGGGAGAACCACAAAGGAGATGAAATGATACAGCATTTCAGAACCCTGAGCCTTAGAAGCTGGTACTCAATTCTTGCCTTTACTTATACAAATGAATGATAATAGTTGAGAGATTTAACACTCCAGACTGCATATCCTCATGCTCAGAAATGGTCATAAAATACCTTCTCAGGGGCTGGAGAAATGGCTAGCAGTTACGAGCACTGGCTGTTATTCCAGAAAACCCTGATTCAAAGCCCAACACCCACATGATGGCTAGCAACCATCCACAACCCCAGTTCCAGGGGATCCAACACCTTCTTGGGGCCTCCATGGGCACTGCACAACATAAGTGCACTTACATATGTGCAAGCATAACACTCACACAAAAATAAGAATTAATTAATTAAAAAATAAAATATGAAAAAATACATCCTCTCAGCTATATGTATATTTTAAGAGTGACGAAATAATGTGTATAAATAATCACATGTATAATTGGCATATAATTAGTCCTTAATATTTTAGTATTGTTAAAGCCTTTAATAATGTTTATTAACATTATCAACCAGTTCCATTCTTGAAGGAATGAGAAACCATCTCTACAGAGGAGGCTTGCATTAACAAAAATATAAATAACAGAATGATTATCGTATTGGGAAATCAGAACATGAGTAAAACTTGAATGGAATTTTCCATTAATTAGCCTATTTTAAACCTGAAATTAATATCTGATAAACCAAATAATTTTCACTTTGGGTGAATTAGGAATTAACATTTAATTAAATATTTTATTATACAGCAATAACCAATGTATAAGCATAGCAAGAAAATATTAAAGTAGGACATGACCATATCCTATAATCTCACAACTGATCACACTCAATAGTTTAATGTATTTTCCTCTAGTCTTTATGGTGCAGCTTTTATAGGCTTAGTATTCTATTGAACATTAAGTTTTATGACTCCTTGGTATTATACATTGTAGCTAATAATTTTCTACAACTTTAGAAACTTTTTATTAGTGCTATTATTAAGTAATCTCAAATAGTTTGCACTTTCTTTAAGAATAGACTATAAATATGAATGTTATATGGCTAGTCTGTATTTTGATTGAAATTAATGAATATGATCAAATAAACTTAATGTAATTACAATGCCCAAACAATATCATTTGAAAAAAGAAGGCTAAATGTTTAAATAAAGCTTTCATTAAAATAGAAATCATTTTAATTATTTTATTAAAAGGTTGCTATGATAGGATGCCATTAAGAATGTTGAAAACATTATAGTATGTAAGGCAGTAATCTTAGAAGACAAGAAAGTGAAAGAAGAATCAAAGACCAAGAGATTGAGGTCGTCAGAAAAGCAAGCAGGTTAGGCAGGTAAAACCTCTTGCTGTGGCAGCCTGAAGATAGGAGTTTGATCCCAAGAACTCAAGTAAAGATAGAAAGAGGGTGCTAACTCTACAGAGCTGTCCTGTGACTTCCACACATTTCATGGTGGGCATATACAACATGCACATACACATATGCATACACATGAAAATAAAGTGTTTAAATTTTTAAGTTGTAAGAGCACCTGTTTAAAAATGGTTTGTTTTTAAAAAGTTTCAAAGTAAAATTTAGTTATATTGAAGAAAGATATTTGAAAGACAGGCCTTGACTTTTAATACTTTTTTTTCTGTCTCTTTTTTGTGGATACTGAAGAGTGAATGCCATGTAAATAAACAGTGATGAGTTCCTAAGAAAATAAATACCTGAATAGAAAACATAGTATCAGAGGACCTCAACATTGGTAAATTTCTGTTTTATGCAAAGTATTTCAAGTTACCAGATAAAAGTACTGGTGAACTGAATGTTCCCTTCTTTAGTTATATGGGACTTTACTTTCATTTTACCCATTAAAATATATTAAGAATAAAATGCCTGAGGACTCCATTTTTGCCATCAAAATTATGTAGTCATTGAATGTTTTCCCTTAATAAAATTCATTTCACTGCATTTTTAAGACAATCCAAAGGAAAGTTTTAAATAATAAAACATATTAAACAATGTAACAGATAGTGGAAACGTGTGTGAACCACTTACTCTAAAACTGAGTAGAACATTGATAACATTTATACACTTCTGGTCCATAAATTTGGACAAGACACCACAGAGATGTCTTGTCTTCTCTTTTGCAATGCCTTACCCTGGGCTGGGAACTTGAACGGTGTCTGCAACTATTATGTGAAAGCTATTCACTCACAGATCTGATGTTTTGTTTCATCTGGGACTGTTATAAACATTGGGGTTTGGAGAAGCTAGATTTTACTGTTCTCTCTCTCTCCCTCTCTCTCACTCTCTGTCTCACACTCTCTCTCTCCCTCTCTCTCACTCTCTGTCTCACACTCTCTCTCTCCCTCTCTCTCTCTCTCTGTCTCACACTCTCTCTCTCTCCCTCTCTCTCACTCTCTGTCTCACACTCTCTCTCTCCCTCTCTCTCACTCTCTGTCTCACACTCTCTCTCTCCCTCTCTCTCACTCTCTGTCTCACACTCTCTCTCTCCCTCTCTCTCACTCTCTGTCTCACACTCTCTCTCTCCCTCTCTCTCACTCTCTGTCTCACACTCTCTCTCTCCCTCTCTCTCACTCTCTGTCTCACACTCTCTCTCTCCCTCTCTCTCACTCTCTGTCTCACACTCTCTCTCTCCCTCTCTCTCACTCTCTGTCTCACACTCTCTCTCTCCCTCTCTCTCACTCTCTGTCTCACACTCTCTCTCTCCCTCTCTCTCACTCTCTGTCTCACACTCTCTCTCTCCCTCTCTCTCACTCTCTGTCTCACACTCTCTCTCTCCCTCTCTCTCACTCTCTGTCTCACACTCTCTCTCTCCCTCTCTCTCACTCTCTGTCTCACACTCTCTCTCTCCCTCTCTCTCACTCTCTGTCTCACACTCTCTCTCTCCCTCTCTCTCACTCTCTGTCTCACACTCTCTCTCTCCCTCTCTCTCACTCTCTGTCTCACACTCTCTCTCTCCCTCTCTCTCACTCTCTGTCTCACACTCTCTCTCTCCCTCTCTCTCACTCTCTGTCTCACACTCTCTCTCTCCCTCTCTCTCACTCTCTGTCTCACACTCTCTCTCTCCCTCTCTCTCACTCTCTGTCTCACACTCTCTCTCTCCCTCTCTCTCACTCTCTGTCTCACACTCTCTCTCTCCCTCTCTCTCACTCTCTGTCTCACACTCTCTCTCTCCCTCTCTCTCACTCTCTGTCTCACACTCTCTCTCTCCCTCTCTCTCACTCTCTGTCTCACACTCTCTCTCTCCCTCTCTCTCACTCTCTGTCTCACACTCTCTCTCTCCCTCTCTCTCACTCTCTGTCTCACTCTCTCTCTTGCTCATGTTCTAGCTCTTTCTTCTCTTTGTTTCTCTCTATATATTCTGTATACCTTGTCTTTCCATTATACTAATGACTTCACTGTATATGGTGACTCAGATTCAAAGCCATGTGTTTTAATAAGCAAAGAGCGAGAGCAAGAAAAATTTTCATCATTTGTGACCCAGCCTCAGCTGTTGCATCTGCATGCTACTTACTATATTGGTGGAGAATAATTCAAATATTTACCTAAATGAAAATAAAGAGAACACAATCACTTCCTCTCAGTTGGACAATGTCTAATCACACTGCAACCAGGGTATGGGGGATAAGGTGTATCATATGCCCATCTACTTTAGGTTAACAAGTAAGGACATAATATTTGAAATCCAATTCAAGAATTACATTTACCATTGCTTTTAAAATCCTTGTGTGCCTCTCTTGAGATACAGCTGTCCTTTTTGCTCCTATCACATGTCTTCACTAACACACATTTTACTTCCTCTCTGTAGTTGTATGCCATGTACTTCTGCATCACTCCATGATAAACAGATATACAAGTGTTTGTCATATATTTAACACTGAATGAATATTTCTGTGGTTTCCATTGTGTTTTGATTAACCTGTGTTCTTAAGACATGTTCAAATACATATATTAGAAGCATATTTTAAAATATTGTGCAGTCGAGAATTTTTGCATTTGTGTTCATTAATGAGATGGGTCTATAGCTTTCTTTTTTTGCTTATATCTTTGCCTGGTTTTGGCATTAGAATGATGCTGGCTTCATAGAAGGAATTTGGAAGAATTCCCTCTGTATCCTTCTGAACAGTTTGAGTAGTAATGGCTGTAGGACCTCTTTAAATGTTTTATAGCATTCTGCTGTGAAACCATCTGGGTCTGGGCTGTTTTTAGTTGGGAGGTTTTTTATTACATCTTCAATTTCCTCAAATATTATGGGTTGCAAATCACATACAAAAAGATCATCCAGTATGATCAAGTTTGATTCATACCAGAGATTCAGGGATGTTTCAACATATGTAAATCAATAAATATAAAACACATAAATGGACTAGAAGACAGAAACTACACAATCATCTCAATTGATGCAAAAACAGCCTTTGACAAGATCTAGCATCCCTTCATGTTTAAAATCCTAGAGGGAATCAGACTGAAGGGAACATTCTTCAACATGATCAAAGCCATAAATAGCAAACCCACTGCTAACATTATCCTAAATGGAGAAAAATTGGAACCATTTCCCTTAAAGTCTGGAACCCAGCAAGGCTGCCCCTTATCACCACTCCACTTCAACATAGTGCTTGAAATGCTTGCTAAGGAAATAAGACAAGAAAAAGAAATTAAAGGAGTACAAATAAGAAAAGAGGAAGTTAAGCTTTCCCTTTTTGCAGATGATATAGTAGTTTAGCAAAGGGATGCTAAAAACTCCACTAGAAAACTCCTAGAAACAATTAGAGTTTAAGTAAGGTGTCAGGATACAAAACTAAACTGGAAAAATCAGTAGTCTTTCTTTACACCAACAATAAACAAGTGGAGAAGGAATATAAGAAGATCTTCCTACTCACAATAGCCTCAAAAATAATAAAATACCTGGGAATAAACCTAACCAAAGATACCAAAGATCTCTACAACAAAAAATTTAAACCCCCGAAGGAGATTTTTTTTTTTTTTCGGTATGTGTATCAATGTACTGTCTGCATGCAGGTTTGTGCACCTGTGTCGTGCAATGCCGCGGAGGTCAGAAGAGGGTCTCGGATTCCCCTGGAACTGGAGTTTCAGACGGCTCTCGGCCGCCATGTGGGTGCTGGGGATCGAACCCGGGTCCTCTGGAAGAGTGGTCGGCGCTCTTAACCGCTAGGCCATCTCTCCAGCCCCCCAAAGGAGATTTATATTGACACCAAAAGATGGAAAGACCTTCCATGCTCATGGATTGGAAAAATTAATATAGTAAAATGTCAATTTTACACAAATAGATATACAGATACAATGCAATCCCAATCAAAATCCCCATGAGCTTCTTCACAGACTTGGAAAAATTACTTAAATTCAAATGGAAAAACAAAAGACCCCCAAATACCTAAAGCAGCACTGAGTGAAAAATGCAATACAAGGGGGATTGCTTTACAAACTTCAATCTATATTACAGGGCTATATTCATAAAGACAACCTAGTACTGACAAAAAAACCAGACCCATTGACCAATCGAACAAAATTGAAGATCCAAACTTGAACTCATTTAACTTCAGCCACCTCATATTTGACAAAGGAGCCAAAAAAGCTCAATGGAGGAAAGAGAGCATCTTCAGCAAATGCTGTTGGCAAAAATGGATAACCATTTGTAGAAGAACAAAATTAAACCCCTACCTCACTCTCTGTACAAAAAATCAACTCCAAATAGATAAAAAAATCTCAACGTAAAACCTGAAACCCTGAAAGTGATAGAAGAAAAAGTTGGCAACAACCTACAAGACATAGGCATAGGAAAAGACTTTCTAAATCAGATAGCAGCTGTGCAGGAAATAAAATCAACAATTGACAAATGAGACCTCGTCAAACTCAAAAGCTTCTGTACAGTGAAAGAACCAATCAAGGAAATGAAGAGAAAACCTAGACAGTGGGAGGAAATCTTCACCAGTGATACATCTGACAGAGCATTAATGTCAAGAATATGTAGACTACTCAAAAAAACAAAGAAGAAAACAAATGACCTACTCAAAAGATGGAGTAAAGAGCTGAACAGAGACTTCACCAGGGAGGAATTAAAGATAGTTGAGAAACATCTTAAAAAGTGTTCAGCATCATTAATAATTAAGGAAATGCAAATTAAAACCACTCTCAGATATCATCTCACTCCAATACGCCTGGCTAAGATCAAGAAAGAAAAGACACCAAATGCTGGAGAGGTTGTGGGGAAAGGGGAACACTCATCCACTGCTGGTAGGAATATAAACTTGTGCAACCATTATGGAAAACAGTGTGGCGAACACTTAAAAGACTCAAAATGAGCCTACCACCTGACTCAGTCATACCACTCCTGGGTATATAACCACAAGACTCATCCTACTACAAAGATACATGCACATCCATGTTTATTGCAGCTCTCCTCACAATAGCAAAGAGCTGGAACCAACACAAATGCCCCTCAACTGAAGAGTGGATGACAAAAATGTGGTACATCTACACAACGGAGTTCTATTCAGTAGTAAAGAAAGATGACATCATGAACTTTGCAGGTAAATGGATGGAACTCGAAGCCATTATGCTAAGTGAAGTAACACAGTCCCAGAAAAACAAATGGTGAATGGTATCCCTCATTTGTGGATGCTAATACCAAATCCCCAGATGAAAGGCAAGCTGAACAACATTGTTATATTTTGTTTTTCTGAAAGCAACTATGTTGTTATAATGTAAATCTGTCAAGGGGCTCTAGGATCCACCCACCACTTATTTTCAGACTCTGTAATTACTGTATATGTGTGGAAAGTATGTATTCATATTTTAGAGTAATATAAAATTAAAGGAGAAAAATGTGAATTCCTAAACATACAAAAAAAAAAGACTGAGAGAAAGATGGCACACTGTCATGGCAGAATGCATGATCTGGGGTGGTGTGGGAGGAAGGGAAAGGGGAATATGTCTAAATTGAACTGAAAATTATGTATGAAATATACAAAACATCAAAAAAAGCATTATAAAAAATTGTATTCCATCCCAGAAAAAAAAAGAACATTATGTAGTTTTAGTGAATAAAAAAAGAACATTATGTAGTTTTAGTGAATATACGTTCTATAAATGGTACATTTTTTGGAAGTAAAATTTGGTTTTTCTACAATGGATATTGACTTCAGTTCAGGAGCCCATGAATGGATGTGTCCTGTCTTGAGTTTACTGTTCTTGATTTGCTTAAATCAAATATAATGAACTGTGTTCTAATCCTATCACTGGTTTTGCTGGATAGCTTCAGCTGTCAACTTGCCACACCTGGGAAGAAGGACTATCAAGTGGGACATTTCTTCTAACCAGTTGGCCTGTGGGTTTATCTCTAAGGTATTTTCTTGATTGTTGAGTGATATATGTGAGCACAACCCACTGTGGCTGGGGCCACCCCTGGGCAGGTTTTTCCTAGGTTATATAAGAAAGCAGGTTGAGCACAGGCCAGAAGATCAAGCCATTCCCAGAATTTTTCCTCTGGGGCCTGTGCTTCAGTTCCTGCCTTAGCTCTTGCCTTATCTTGCCTTGGACACTGTGAGCTGAAAGCCAATGAGACCCTTTCCTCCCCAGGTTGTCCTTTGTCAAAGTGGTTTATCATAGCAACAGAAAGCTAAATAAATCAGACATTGTTACCAGGATTATAGAAATTGCTATGGTAGACCTTATCAGTTGTTTATAGGGGAAGGAATATGAAACCATTTGAAAGTTTTGCCTGGAACAGCCACTTTGGGCTCAGATCTTAATGTGCTGTGGGTGTGGAGCTTGGAAACACATCAATGTGTGATGTGTTTTGAATTAAGATCATTTGGAAGTGAAATATCTTACACTTTACTAGGACAGGTGATGTTGATCGGTTGGGTATGAAAATAAACTTTAATTAATGAGCAATCAGTATCATTGAGGTGAAATCTTCTGTTAAGTACTTCCTCAGAGTCAGCACACAGAAGCTGTGGTCCAGAAGGGGCTATGGCTTCATCTGAAGCTGGGAGCCAAACTTCGCAATGTGTAAGAATTTCCCTTGTGCTTACTAGTTTTTGCAGAATGAAGGATGTAGTATTGAAGAGTCATGAACAGAAGCTGAGGTTTGGCACCATGAGCTTTCAGTAGAGGCTGTGTTGAAGGTGCAGCCTCAGTTGCAATGGAAGCCAGGATATTGGCCATGACAGAACTGGGGGGGGGGGGTTGCCCATCCAGGGCAAGTGTACTGTAGAACCAGGCTAAAGTACATGTGCTGTTGGATGGCAGAGACAGAGAAGTGGAGCTTCCCAAGGCCTTTGGAACCCAGAAGAACATGAATGAACACGATATTGGATACTGAGCTATTTACATTGTTCAATTATTATTTTGCTTTGACTGGATTATGCTCTGGTTCTTCCATCTTAGAACAAGAAACATTTGGTTTGTTTTTGATTTGTCAGGAGCCAAATGCGTTATTTTGAAGAGATATTGAGGGACTGGAGGGATTGCTCAGCAGTTAAGAGCACTGATTTGCAGAGGACTAGGCTTGATTCCCAGCACCCACATAGTTAACCAAGGCTAACAATCATTTGTAACTTAGTTCGAGGAGAATCAGAGGCCCTCTTTGGACCTCTATAGGTATTATATGACACCGGTGCACTTATATACATGCGGGCAATGTTTGTCTGGAGCCCTCGGCTCACTGCAGGGACCAGGGAAAAGCCCAATCAGGGAATCCCCCAGACCACCTGTCTTAGGAATCCCTAGAATGCTCCAACTCACCCAGAAGCATCAGAAAGTCTGGAACCCCCAGATAGCTAACATCAAGTTCCTGTTGTCTGAGGGACCTCGACCCTTTGGCAGCTCTCCCCACGGATGGCCCCTGATTGGACCAGGAAAAGTCAGCTAAGCAGTCCAACTCCTGGCTGACAAGTCATCTCCTCCCCTGCCTAGACCTATAAAAGGCCTCTATCTTGGGTCCTGGGTTAAACATCCCTGGCCACTTACCCCAGGACTAGTGAACTTGCCCAGGAGATGCTCCCAAAAAACTTGCTTTTATAATCCTTATTTGGCCTGATTCAGATTTACTGCCTTGGTGGAGAAACCTATCAGGCAATACATTCCTAAACATAAAATGAAAATAATAAATAAATAAATCTTTTAAAATAGTGGAGGTTTTAAAGACTGTGAAAATTTTAAAGCTGTACTGTTTGTTTTATAATCTGATGTTAATATTAACATGAGATTTGGGGGAAGCAGAAATGGAATGGTTATGGCTTAATAGTGCTGTTTGTGTGTTAAACTGAGAAGGGTTCAATTGTGTTGGATATCTTTAGTTGTCAACTTGACACACCTGGGAAGAGGGAACAGCTTTTGGGAAAATTTTCCTTACTTAATTTGCCTATGGCCCTGTCTGTGAGGCATTCCTTGATTGCTGAGTGTGCGGTATAGGAGGGGAAAGCCCACTGTAGGTACTGCCACCATTGGATAGGTGGTCCTGGGTTATGTCATAAATCAGGCTGAGGACAAGCTGGAGAAGAAAGCTAGTAAGCAGTGCTCCTCCATGATCTCTGCTTCAGTTCCCAGCTCCAGGTTCCTGTCGTGGCTTACCTTGATGATCTTCTATCAGTTGTTAGCCAAATAAGCCCTTTCCTCCCCAGGTTGCTTTTGGTCCAAATGTTTTACCACAGCAATCTAAAGCTAACTAGAACATGCACGCTTTCATGTTAGTTATTATGAGGAGTGTTTACCTTTCA
Source organism: Rhizomys pruinosus (assembly GCA_009823505.1). Lineage (NCBI taxonomy): Eukaryota > Metazoa > Chordata > Mammalia > Rodentia > Spalacidae > Rhizomys > Rhizomys pruinosus. Next base: position 1,188,393 of record VZQC01003447.1, on the reverse strand, counting down.
GTAACTTTTACTCCATGCCTCTCCTATAAAATTGGGAATAAATTTTTAATTTGGGGCTGGAGAGATGGCTGAAAGGTGAGGAATGCTTACTGCCCTTATTAAGGACTAAAATTCCATGCCTAGCTATGACATCAGACTGCTTACAACTGCCTGCAACTCCTGCTTTATGTTGTCTAACATTTTCTCTGCCTCTTTTTGGGAACCCAAATATGGCTGTTGTACATCCTCTAAGATAAAACACTCCATCTTGGAGGGACGATTGTTGAGACATAGGATATTCTAAGGGGAGATAAATATTCTATCCTGCAGGGAAGTCCCTTAATCTCAGGAAGTAACCAACCCCAAAGCTTCAGGAGGTCCTTGAAACTGACCACATTTACTAGACTCCCAGGTCTCCATTGGTATGTAAATAGTAGGGACTACTGGGAGACACTCTCAGAATACCCCAGCTGTCCAGAAGACTCTCAAGCCAGCTGAGCTACCTGGAAGACCCTCAGAAAAACAGAACTGTGTGGAGAATACACTATCCAACCAGTCAAGATGTCTCCTGGCTGCACAGTGCGCTCCAGGTTTCTAGGTTTTGTACGCTTTTGTCCATCCCTCCTTGGGTGGGGTTTTGGTGATCCAGCTGTCTTTGAATCATTTCTACTCCTGTAAGTAACTCCTCAACAATTTTCCTGTAAATGATCCAATCAAGACATTTGGATGGAAGCCGTACTTTCATCTATTCTATATCTAGGATGAGTGCACCGTGGTTCACATCTCCCAGGAATAGTGTCACATCACAGTTGTATAGACACAAAGAGAAAAACACAACAACATAAATTAAGAAAGACAGTAAATCTAAAAAATTCAGTTTGAATAAATAATTACACTCTTTGCTGGCATTGCATTGAATTTCAAGTTCATTTCTGCATTTTGTAACTTTCCTTAGGATACCGAATGCTTTCTGATTGGTTTGCCTATTTGTTTCTGTATAGCTTAGCAATGATTTTCTTATTGTAATCATGCTAGATTTTCTTTGCCTAGACAAACAATATGTTCCCAGTTATTTAAATCTAAGGCATTTTTAATTATAGAAACGTGTTCTAAGATTGAGTTTAAATGAAACAATAACCATTTACATTACTTTCCTTTATGAACTATACTTCTCACAAACTGTAATTCTCATTTCCACATGTAAACAGAGTATTGCTCTCAGCAATGTTTGGAGTTACTTTTGTGTGTATATGCATGTGTGTATGTATGTATTTATGTATGTATGGATGTATCTCTGCACACATACATGACACTGCACATGTTGGGAGATCAGAAAGCAATCTCAGGAGTTAGTTTTCACTTTCTAACCTGTTTGAGAGAGAGTTTCTGTTGCTCACTACTGCATACACCAGGATGCCTGTGCTAAGAACACCCAGTAATTGTCCTCTCTCTACCTCCCATCTCCCTGCAGGATCAAACTGGTATTAGAGATGCATGTGCTATTGCATCAGGCTACAGAAATGCTTTTTATTCTCTATTTTGTGTGTCATAGATATGATCCTTGCTACTGAAAGAACCTTCATCTTCTATTTGCCAGGAGGTTCATATATTCATATACAAAGCTGAGATTTTCAAAATTTAGACTGTTGACATAAAACTGAAACAAATTAAGCAGCATACGTGTAAGTTAGGCCAGAATTCTTCCTTGGTAGGTTTTACAGTAGTATAGCTGCTCTGTACAAGGCAAACATTATTCTTATATTTACCATAACATTTGAGCAGAAAATCATTATACAAAGAACACTGCGGTATTCAATGAGCAGTTAATGAAATGATTCCGAACATGTTCTTGTAGCAATGATGGCATCAAGCACAGAATCCATGCCAACTCAGACCCAGAGTAAAACTACAGAAGTGGGTGGTGGGCCAGCCCTATACTGAAAACTGTTGGAAATCGTTTATTACTGAGTGAGGTCTTCTTGCAATTTCTACATAGGCTGACAGTGAATGAATTTGACCTGAAGTATGTCTGGGTATAAATGCTTGATTGGATAAGGACTTAACATGTACGGCAGCAAACATACTGTCCAATAGGGAGTTAAGGGTGTCATGAATGGAGGAGGGAGTCTAAAGGTCATTAAGAACTGCTGTATGAATTGTACAAAGGCTTAATAAAATGCTTTTAAAAAATCCAAAAACATTAAGAAAATAAACTACTGATTTGAAAAGGGGCTATGAGATAATGTGCAGCTCCTGTGTGTGCGTGTGTGCGTGTGTGTGTGTGTGTGTGTGTGTGTGTGTGTGTGTAAAGGAGAGGGAAGGGGAATCAAAGGACTGAGTGGTGTGGGGAGAAGTAACTGAAACAATTTAAATGGGTCAGAAAAGTATTTAAACATGACCTCAAATGAAGCTTCAGATGACCCTGAAGGTAACTTTGGAGATGGGATGGCCTTTCTCAGTGCTTAGATTTTTGTCCTTTCCATGCATTATGAAATACTGACGTTAACTGAAGTATGTTACAAAATTAATGCAATTCTTGAAACACTTAGACTTGAATTAACCATCTAAAATTTAGTTAGAAAATAGAAATGCACTTTGCCTATTGTGTGAGAGTTTCATTTATCGTTGAATATTCTCCCATGAGTTTATTTAGAAATAGTACTTAGCTAGGCATCCTTTGATAATGGAAATAAGTGTCAGAAAAGTGCTGCTAGGTTATTTTGTCAACTTTGGAAAGTGTACCTGCAAAAGCACTGACTACCGTGATGTGATTAACTGCTGCTGGCTGAGGGAGAGCTGATCTTCTTTAAAGGCTGACCAGGCTCCAGTGGGTAAACTCACACCAAGGCATGTCTTGGTACACAACCTTGATCAGAAGGCCTAAACATATATGACAGAATGCATGAAATCTGGTTCACATGCAATAGGGGTGTACACATAGGGTGTAGAAATGGAACTTTTTGTGGCTTGAAGCAATAACTTGTAAGATCTGTCCTGTAAGACTTCAGGTTATCTGATATCTCTGTAGGCATTCAGTCGGCGCTCTGAGTTATCTGTAGCTCTGGAAGGTTTGGAATATTACAATGTTTTCTTGCTTTGCCTATCTCTGCAAATTTCCAGGACAAGATGGCCCCTTCCCTTGAAGCATTGAGCAAAATGTCGCACCTCTAGTTACCTGTTGCACAAACAGGAGCTCTGCAGCCCCCAATTAGAGCCAAGGTGGCTTACCCCTCCCTTCTGCCTGCCCCCCACTTCCTTGCCCAGAGCGCAGTAACTTTTGGTATATAAGCATACTGCTGGCATAAATAAAGGAGACACTACTCTCCCGGACCTCACCCAATAGTCCATCTTTTATTCCCATTTCCATCTGGTAACTCTCCCACAGTCCCCTCCCCACTCCTTGCCAAGCTAAGAGATTGTCTGCCTGCAGGCAGGAGGAAAGAACACCATGTGGATGTCGGCCATGTGGCTAAAGGACTATTCAGACAATTATTATACTTCTACAATAGGGGAGGGAATCTAAATATTGTATGAGATGTGTCAGAGTTTACTAATTGTCTGATGGTCCTTTAGTCACACGTGGCCACAATCCAAAAGATGTTCTTCCCTCCTAGAACCAGGCCTGGCAGTCCCACAGGACTGAGAGCTTCAAGGCTCTCACCTGTTTGCAGGCCAACAGTCTCTAGGCTTAGCTCTGGCAAGGAGGGGGGAGGGGCCTGCGAGGAATTTATCTGATGAAATAGGGGAAAGAAAGACACAAACTCAGAGACAGTCCGGAAGATAAAACTCTCTCCTTTATTCATGCCAGCAGTGTGTTAATATACTAAAGGTTACTTTGTGCTCTGGGCAAGGAAGTGGGGGGCAAGCGGATGGGAAGGGCAGGGTGAACCACCTTGGCTCCTACTGGGGGGCTGCAGAGCTCCTGTTTGGGCAGCTGGTAAACTAGAAGTGTGACATTTTGCTCAATACCTCAAGGGAAGGGGCTATCCTGTTCTGGAACTTTAGAGAGATAGGCAAGGGAAGAAAACACTGCAATATCCCACACCTTCAGGAGCTATAGATAACTCACAGAGACAACTTAATGCCCACAGAGATATCAGATAACTCTCAGGGGTTGTACAGGACAGGTCTTACAGGCCTTGCCTGGAGCCAGGCAAAGTTTCATTCCTACAGAGATGCACAAAACTTCAACTAAATTATATTGACAAAAACTTAAAATAATAAGAAAACTAGTGTAATTACTTAATTTTTTAATAATTTATTTTTGAGCATTTCTTACACATGTAATAAATTTTCATCATTTCTACCCCTTCTAGTCCCCCACAATCTCTCCATGTCCTCAACTCCCTAGAAATGTCTTGTCCTTTTCTTTTAATATTACTGTTATATTCATACATGCATTTACAAGTTCATATACACACATGCACGCACCCATGCCCGTACACACATATATGTACATGTTGCACTGAGTCCATTTACTGTTGATCTTGTGTGCATATGTTTAGGGCTGACCACTTGGGACTAGATAGCCTACTAGAGAGCTAGTAGGGGATGGCTGATTCTCCATCCCCTAGTATCCTTTGATTGCCCATAGTTCTTCATCTAGAAATGGGATCTCATGATATTTCCCCATCCACATTTGCATGTCAACTTGTTTTGTCATTATGAAAATCTTGTCAGACAATCTTAATGTGGTGATTTAATGGGTATAGATTCTCTATAATGTATAGAATACATTATATAGCATCAGTTATCTTGTTCTCTGGCACTTTCAGCCTTTTTTTCCCCTCTTCGGTGATGTTCCCTGAGCTTCACCTGTTACAGTTGCACTATAGATGTATCAGTTCCCTGAGCCTCACCTGTTACAGTTGCACTATAGATGTATCAGTTACAGATAGGCACCTCACAGTAAATTTGTTCTCTACATTTTGACCATTTGCAATGTTCTACTTCAAAAGAAGTTTCTTTGATGACTGGTGAGAGATAATTGGGTTATTCACTAGTCTATGATCTCCCCCACCATGTATATTTGGCTATGTTTACAATATAATGCATGGATTTCCCCCCCCATTGAACAAGAATTAAGTCCAATTTGACAGCTATTGGTTATCACCAAGATAAAAGAGCCACTACTGAACAAAGATAAATGGTTTGCAGGACCAGTTGTTATGATTTATAGTCTTTACAGCTGGGTAGGACTATAGATTGGTTTTCCTTTAGTAGCTTATATTTATTTTATCTTCTGATACTATGAGATCTAGTCTTCAAAGCAGAAACTTCCAGGTCATTTTTTTTAGTACTTCAGTTTACCTTTGTGTCTCAGCCTGTCTAGAATACTAAATACTGGATAGCCTGTAAATCACAGATATTTAAAAAAAAATCACAGATATTTATTTCTCATGGTTTAGGACACTGTGAACTCCAAGGTCAGGGCACTGAACAGCTTGATATCTGCCCTGAACACATGTTAATATTCATAGATGGTACATTCCTACTGTGTCCTTACATATTAGAAAGGGTTAGTAAAGGTATTACATTTACTAGTGGGATATTGGAAATATTTATTCTGATATCAAAAGCAAGAAAAAGCATATTTTTCTTGCTTCTGATATCAGATACAGCTGATACCATATATGATATTCTGATATATGATATTCTGATATCATATACAGCTAGTACAATAAGGCAAAAAGAAAAGTCATATGATGTGAAGCATAAAACAAATTTATTTTACTATGTACAAACCTTGTCAGTTTGCATATACATACATGCTCAGAATGTGTGCATACAACATATCTAAAGCATTCATGAATAATTACTAGAACAAATGTAATTCTTAGTTATTCAGTGCATGATTGGTTTTACTCCTTCTTTTGGACATTAATGCAGAAATTGGGATTTCACCATGAATTTTTAGAAGTCACATGTATATATAAATCATAGCATTTGGGTGAAATATAGTTTTTATGTGTTTCCTTCTGTGTAAGTTTTTCATTCGTCTGTTGTAACCTAGTTTACTACAAAAGAGACATAAACTAGTGACACTGTCATTTTGTAGATAATGTTAGAACCTTGAAAGGCTTTTGGATCATTGATTCTCTGCATAGAGATACCCTAATCTATACAAACTATTGATATATTATTTTGCACAGTTCTTATGTATGTAGAAAATCTGGAGGCATCAAGATAGCAAAGAAACTAAAGAAAGGTACTTACTACCAAGCTTGATGACTTGCATTAAGTTCCAGGACCCATAAAATAGAAGTAGAGAAAAGAAGAGATTCCTACATGTTATTCTTGTACTGAAAGAGAGAGAGAGAGAGAGAGAGAGAGAGAGAGAGAGAGAGAGAGAGACCAAGACTGAAGACCATACCTGGAACCCACATGGTGAAGGAGAATACAAACAGCTTCCACACATGTACTATGACACTTGGACACACACACACACACACACACACACACTCACTGACAATGCTATGATTCCAAATTATGCTGATGCATGAATAAGGACAGAATGACTCTCCACAGCTTCCATTTAAACCAAGAGTGGGAGCTGAACTGCTTTGGGAGTTTGGTCCTTCAGAGTTTTCCTGGAACTATGTTCTCTGAAAAAGCCTTCCTCTCTCTCTTTCTTTGAAACAGTGTATCTAGCATGAAATGGAGAAGGAAAAGTAGACCCTATCAGAGAAGAATTTTCCCTTTCTGACCCCTCCTGACCTAGAACAACACATACAAGTGCAAACAAATATTATCAGTCGAATTCCCTCTTTTGTTTGCAACACAAATGTGATAATTCTCCATCCTTCCAATAATACCTGCTGTTTGCAGCATTTTCTATTATCATAACATGCACGCATATGAATACATTATGCTGAGTGAAGGGCAAGGAAGGGTTTAAATCTGTATGTTAAGGTTAAGAGTGAAGCCCAAGGCTGAGTAAGCTTGTTTTCAGTATAAACAAGCTAAGATAGTGTTACAGGATATCAGCACATAAGATTAGCTTGTTACTTACAATGTTAGGTAAAAGTCGTTTGTAAATAATCATTCTAAAATTGCTAAAGAGAATTAATTTTCTTGCTGCCATAAGAAAAGGGTAAGCCTAGAAGTCATTCTCTCCTGCTTATAAATAGATAGATAATAAATAAATAAGTAAATAAATAAAATAATTAAAATGAAAGCAATATAATGAAAATCTTAAAAGAGTAAATCTGATGTAAAATGTATTGGTTTTATTTGTAAGTTCCATATGTTACATGTCATGTGCTGAGGCTTCTCCCCACATACTCCCCCTCCTGTTTCCCACCCTCCTTCCCTACAGTTAGTCTCATTTGTCTCCCTAGACCACTCTTATTTTCATTATATATATATATATATAATATATAAAACTTAATACTTTTCTGTGTTTAAATAAAGGAGAGAGGAGAGAAAACAGTATTTTTCTGAGATTGGATGCATATCTCCATATGTGTATCTCCAGATATAGGTGATCAATGTCTTTCTATATGGTGCTCCACTTCAGTATTTGTGTCAATGTCTCTGAGTCTCTGTCTGAGACTGAGCTCACTAGATACCTAAACATGCTTGTCAGACATCTAGAGACCTGCCTGTCTCTCAGCACTTGGGTTACATACAGAGAACAGTGTTCAGCTCTGTATGTGAGTGATGGTGCTCTGAGTTCATGCCTTTGTGCATGCACACCAGGCATTTTATTGACTGAGCCATCCCCCCAGCCTTTTCTTACGTGCTTTAGGCCATATCACTAGATTCCTATTATGCACATCTATATTTTTTGCAGCTCCCTTCACAATAGCAAAGAGCTAGAACCAACCCAAATGCCTCTCAGCTAAAGAGGGGATAACAAAAAATGTGGTACGACTACACAATGGAGTTCTATGCAACAGTAAAGAAAGATGACATCATGAACTTTGCAGGTAAATGGATGGAATTCAAAGACATTATGCTATGTGAAGTAATACAGTCCTAGAAAAACAAATAATGAATGGTATCCTTCATCTGTGGATGCTATCACCAAATCCCTAGTTGAAAGGCAAGCTGAGCAATGTTATATTTATTTTTATCTGAAAGCAACTGTACTGTTATAATGTGAATATCTTCATGGTCTGTAGAATTAACTTACAACTTATTTTCAGACACTGTATATGTGTGGAAGGTATGTATTCATATTTTAGAGTAATATAAAATTAAAGGGAAAATGTGAATTCCTAATCATATTCTGGAATTAACATACAGTTTATTTTCAGAGGTCGTAATTTCGGTATATATGTGACGTATATATAGGCATATTTTGGAGTAATACAAATGGGATGGAACAACAACAATATAAGGACTGGGTCAAAGAACTGACTTAAATTCCACCCAAAACAATAAACTTCTGCAGAAAAAAAACAAAAAAACTTGAAAAAGACAGAACAAGATGCAAGATATGTATGGCACAATGCATGAACTGGGATGGGGTGGAGGGCATGGAAAGAGGAATGTGTCTAAATTGGTCTGAAAAATTATGTATGAAATACACAAACCATCAATAAAAGTATTTTATTAAAAAATAAACTTTCTCATCATTAACCACATCCTTGCATTCCATACACCACCAAGCATAAGAATTGATCACAGGCCCATCAGCTACCAGAAAACTCCTAGAAATTATTAAGAGCTTCAGTAAGTGGCAGGATACAAAATTAACCTAAAAAACTCAGTAGCCTTTCTTTACACCAAGAACAAGCAACTAAGGAAGGAATTCAAGGAGACCTTCCGACTCACGATAGCCTCAAAAACAGTAAAATACCTAGGAACAAACCTAACCAAAGACACAAAAGATCTCTACAACAAAAATTTTAAACAGTTGAAGAAAGAAATTGAAGAAGACATCAGAAGATGGAAAAACATCCCATGCTCATGGATTGGGAAAATTAGTATAGTAAAAATGTCCATTCTAGCATCCACAGAATGCTAGAATGGACATTTTTACTATGTGGATGCTAGCATCAATAACCCAGTTATTAATATTTCTTGTGAAGAGAGATGCATATTAAAAGAACAACAACAGAAAGACTGCATCAGAAAACTGACTGAAATGGTGACCTGGGAGGGGTGGGAGGGGCGGGAGAGGGACATGGGTCTATATTCTATTAATGTATATTTAATTTAAAATTACATGGTATTTTACTCAAAATTTATATAACAATAACTTTGAGATTAACATATACAAATGTTGTCTATAATTTTTGTGTTATGCAGTAACATCTTGTAACATCCTCTTTTACCTGTAGGATAATTTAACTTAAGGATTTAAGTTTGCTTCCCAAATTAACAACATGCACTCACCCCCCCCAAAAAATGGACAAATTTGATGAAATTTACACCTTGATCCCTGCCTATAGGTATGTATACTACAACTGCCTTTTTGAGACTCATGGGTCAAAAAATAAAATAAAATTTAAAAAGGGGAGATACAGTTACATATTAAACCTTTTTGTCAAAAACTTTCAATTTAATCTTAAGACTAACCATGGGAAAAGATTTGTATGTTCCCACATGTCAAAACGTCACCAACTCAAAGGCTGAGAAAGAAAGGATACAGCCTTCCGTCGTGTAGGTTGTACCAAGAAATACCATCAGAGAAGTTCACCCATCTTAACACTAAAAGNTTAGTATCTTGAGTATGTTAGTGATACCTTCTATGCAATTATATAATAGTGCTTCTAAAAAAATAACAGTTCATTCTCTGTGTATATTTTCTAAATATATTGTCTTAAGAGATAATGTCTCTGTTGGTTTTTGGGAATTGAGACTAGAAAATTTTCAATATAATTTCAATGTTTATTTGCAGTGCCTTTTGCTCTTTAATATGTCAAAGTTGAAGAAGCCTAAATCCATTGTATATATAACAGAACTGAGCCTTCCAGCTCATTTCAATATGAAATGAGGAAAATCTTTGTTCCACAGATTCCATAACCTCCAAATAAGCATGCTCCATCTCTAGAAATAAAACCACAAATATTTTCTAGACCGGTCTCATTAGGTTAATGATATATTTGTGGTATATAATTAGTTTTTATTAATTTTGTGTGAGCCTGCGAGCGATATGGCGCATGATTAAGTGTGTGTGGAGATGGTGAATGCTTACCTATGCCCATGGAATATAAAAAGACGATACTAGAGATTCTACTTCATTGACCTATAGTCTTGAATGACTCATGATTCACGCACTGCTCCTACTCGATCTAATCTGCCCATTGTCAAACTCTATGCTTTAGTAGTTTGTTTGTGAACCTTTTATATGGTTTTCCTTGACTCATGCCCTATGTTTTTGGTGATACCCATATTAATAATGTGTCATCGCTGTTGTGAATCAGCAGTAAGCGTCGTATCATAGAAGTGATAGTAAAACAACTCATACCTCAATGATACTTGATGTGATAAAGGTAACGTAGTTTGTTGGAGACATATAAGTGAGTGTCATAAAGGTGTGAGAATTATAAAAATATCTATTTTCATATCTAAATTCCTGCAGGGAATTATGTCCTCTATTTATATTCATTTTCCTACAAATATCATTGGTCAAAGCTATGTCCTAAGGAATGCATTCAGGTACGGGTCCACTGGTAGTTTAACTGACTCCTACATTATTAATCAGTTAGAATCATTCCTCCTAGGACTCCTAGTTTTACGCAGTAAATATGTCTAATGCAATAGGGTGATATTAGACCACTATGTTGTTCTTGGCTCAAATCGCTGAGACTGATCAGTCTACATCAACGAATTACCTCTCTCACTGTTACTAGTCTCCCACATCAGAATACCTTCTCTTATGTCGATTAAGTCTGATTTGATAACCCTGTGGTAAGTGTGCAACCCCTTGACCAGAAGATTGTAAAACAGGTATACCATTTACTAATAGGATAGAAGAAATATACTCATGCTTCTACATTTCCATAACTTTCTAGCTCACTATGTTTTGTTTTCTTTCTTCTTGGAGATCAGCGCTCTGCAGCCTTTTTAGCGCTCTCCGCATAAGGGGTCCTGTGCTCGCGATTCTCTGTGTATCTAACGTTCTTATTGGTTTTCCTAGCCCTCCGTGTATGGGTCAGGGGTGTGTTGAGGCGGGTCAGAATTCAGCACATGCTCTATACATGAACTCACATCATTTTTCTACATACCCTGAATAAATAAAAAGAGTATAAGACTCCATAACTATATAAGCAAAATAAAATATTTGTGCCTCATGTAATGGAAATCTCTCGAGAATCCAAGAAACATTGTAGGATGCAGGGAATAGCGCGTCATGGTTCTACAATCAATTGTAATTCTTTAAATAAGTCTCTAAAGTGAGAATGTAAATAATAAAGATGTGCAACCGTGGGTATCACGATGCCTTCGACACCTAGTTCTAACACAAGGAAAGGTGAGTCGTCACCATTTTCGCAATAACACAGTTTGTGTATGACCACACAGAAGAACAAACACAACACATAAATTAAGAAAGACATGTTAAATTTTGAAAAAATTCTCAAGTGTTGTCTAGATAAGTGAAATTAATCAACTCTATTAGACTGGCAATTGCCACACACTCTCGATTTTGCATAAGTATCAATAATTTCTTGTCATGTGTTGTTAAGAATCGTTTACCTTTAGCCAAGCGAGGATACTCGTGATGTGGACATTATATTGTGATAATGGATTTGCCATCATTTTTTGTTTCACCGTTATTTAGTGTGACTTGTTCTTGTAACTTACTGTGAATTTTTACTCGATAGTTGTGTGGCTAGGCTTTCATCAACTAAGGATTATTCTTATAGCCTACTTGAGACCAATATAGTTATATCCCAGTTATTATCAGAACATATTCAATAGAGGCCAGATATCTATTAAATAGTTAATATAGTGAATGTCAAAGAACAGCTCGTTGTAGATATATGAATAGTGAGTTTAAGTTAGAATCGTTATAATCAATAAAAGCAGCGCTAATGTTCCTTTCAAGATATACTTTTACTTTATATATATTTTTCTCTCATACCTTTTCTACACAAACACTCTGTTACCATTCCTCAACAAGTCCGACAATGTGTAAAACTTAAGCTCCAGTATAGGTCATAGGTCTACATACGCAATTTGAAAGGCAAATAATGTTTTAGCATTATTATAGCTTTTGTGTAGGCATGTTCATTATCGCAATGTAGACTTGCGTCTGCTCTCAATCATGGTCTCATTTAATGTTTAAAGTGTCATGGTCATTATGTTATTTAATCTGTAATTTTATAGTATCACTGAGACACCATTGTCACTAATGGTGGGTGAATGAATTGGAATACTCAGAAAAAGTCTCGATCTCAATCATTTTTTGAATGTCTTTCGTTATGTTTTGTGTGTTTATTTCTTTTATAATTTATTTATAGTATCCTTTATGTTTGGTATGAATGAAGATGTAGGATTATCTGTGTGCTACTAGCTCTTGCACTGTACAGGTTTGTAGCCACCCCAGTGTGAGTGCGCTGGGCTCGCTTCAAAATGGACCACACCCCACAGAGTTGAGATATTAGAATCGAGGCATATGTCTGATCCACTTCCCCTCGCGTCCCATCTTTTTGGGAACTGCAGGAAAGATTTCAAAACGTGAGCTCGTGTTATTGTCAAAGTTGCCGATGGTTGGCTGTGCTGCGGGATATGATTGACCTGGGTTCCTCCCGGACTAATGAGAACAGGTACAGTTGACATCTGGACCCTGTTCTATAGTGCTCCCACTCTTATTCCAGCCCTCTTGTGTGTATAACTAGCTGATCCTTCGCTTCTATCTTTTAAAAGGAACCCCTCTTCATTCTTGGTCTACTGTGATCTTTGCCTCTCGTCGCGGTGATCGACTTCCAAGTTGATTCTTCTCATATTCAATACAAAGCTGAGATTTTCAAAATTTAGACTGTTGACATAAAACTGAAACAAATTAAGCAGCATACGTGTAAGTTAGGCCAGAATTCTTCCTTGGTAGGTTTTACAGTAGTATAGCTGCTCTGTACAAGGCAAACATTATTCTTTGCTAAAGAAATATTTATACTACGATAACAATTTAGGAAGCAGAAACAAATCATTATACAAAGTTACACTGTCGGTACTTTTCATCAACTTAGTTGAGTTTCAGTTATATCGATAAACTGGGACTGATTAAACTACCGAAACTGTGCTTAGCAATGATGGCATCAAAGCACAGGAATCCACTGCCAACTCAGGACTGATAAATACAGAGTGGTGTGGGCCACCAACCCTCAAACTGATTGTAAATCGTTAATTTGGAGTGGTCTTCTCGCCCAATTTCATACAAGGTCTGACAGAACTGCAAATTTGTTAACGCTGGCAGATTTCATAGGTCTGGACATTGATAAATGCTGAGCACCATATGCTGTGAAGATAGTGAGGAAAGCAATGGTTCATACAACAAGTGGTCCACAGCAGGAAGAGACTCGAGCAAACAATATAGCGTGTCAAGTTAGGGGCGAGTTAAGGGGTGGTCATGAAATGGATGGAGCACTTGAGTATATAGAAGGTGGTCTATAATAAGCAACTGCTGATTATGTAGAGATGACTGTGTAAAGAACTAAAGGTCTGCCTTGTAATGAGTATGTGCAGTATGTCGACAATAGCGTCCATTAACCATTCAGGTTAAAGAAATATCAACCTTTAGACTGATTCTTTGAAACTATAAACAGCGGGTGCTCACTCGCAGATTGAGTAATATGTTGTCAAGTTGTACTCCCATGTTGAAGGTGGTCTGGGTGTGCCGTGGATGGTGTTGTGAGTGTGTGTGTGCGTATGAGTGTACTGTTAGTGTGTGTAGAATATTGGTGAATAGACGGGTGAGAGGGTATCTGTGATCATGGAGATGGGATCTGTGGGACATGGAAGGGAACTGGAGTGTTGGTGTGGTGATCCGCGATGTGTGAATGCTACAAAAAAGATTTAAAATGTAATTGGAATCAAACACCTTACCTTTTGCATAACATACATTAGTGGTTCTCTCGAGTTAATAGGTCTACTATATACTCCCAAGAGATAAGTGAACTCTCCCTCTACCTCCATTCATTTTAGAATTATGCTCTTATCTATGATATTGATCCTCTTATGATATGGTGTATATTTTGGGAGGATTGAGAGTGGGCTCTTTCTCAGTCTATAGTGTCTTTTGTTTCGCCTATCGCTACGCAAGTGGCTACTTACATGAATAATCATCTGACTGCGCTCTCAGAACTGCTTGGATGGGTTAAGTGAGTTGACAGAGGTTAGTCAATATAATGTCATTATGTGGGATGGTATGAGATAATACATGTAATGAGCTTGGATAGTCCTCCATCAACCAATCTCTAGAGAGCAGTCTGTGGAGTTGAAGTGAATTTAAGAACTCGACAAAGATTACTTGTGCACCGCGTTTTGCTTATTAGGAACAAGGCACAGTGTTCTTGTGATAGACTGCATGAGTCCATTTCATGTTTTTAGGCCTCTCGCAATCTAGCTCTCTCACTCTCTCAGTATGATTTATTTAGAAAAATAGCTCACTCGCGTTTGTATAGGCCATGTCCTATATAGAACTACAACTGGATATACCTTTAGAAGTGTGCTCCTCAGTAACTCATCTCTCAGTTGCTTGCTTAGTTTATCTTCTTCTCGTCTACTTTCGGTAACTGCTGTATCTTCGTCTAGCACATGCGACCTTCATCTGTCGTCCTTGTTCTGTATATTAAGGTGTACATCGCTGTAGTTGCTCGAAAGTGACAAGTGATCTCTTGCATCTTTTCATCTAGAAGGACTTACATGAGACACCCTGTGGTGGAAAAATCACACTCGAATGACAATTGTTTGGTTCTCACAACAACTCTGATCGTTGCATTGCCTGAAGGTACCATTTCCTTTTTTAGATTCTAGTTATTATTCCTGGATCTCATGCAATATGCCGCATTGAAATCTGGTTTTAATCAATGTCTAATAGTTGTGCGGTGTGTAAATTCATGTAAGTGGTGTAGTAATGAAATCAATAGTGAAGAACTTTTTGTCTTGCGTGACGTTATACCCGCGCAATAAAATTACTCTTCGTAAGTAAGGTGCCTAGTACTGTAGAAACTTTCAGTGTTATTCCTCGACTATCTCTGGTGTAGGCATTCAGTTACGAGAGTGACTCACACACTTGTGAACAAGTGATTTACACTGCTTACGCTCAGTTAAGGAAAGGTTTATGTAGTAATAATTTTAATACAAATGTGTTTTCTTGATCTGCCGATAATGACTCTCTGTGCACATGATATTTTGTTGCCCAGGTTACAGTAGTATGTGTCCTATTTCTCTCTTGTACATTGCATTGAGTCTCTAACCATTCGTCGTTTCACCCCTCTTGTGTCTTTTCCTTTCGTTGCACAAACTGGTGCTCTGCAGCCCCCAATTAGAGCCAAGGTGGTTTGCCCCTCCCTTCTGCCTCTTGCCCCCCTTACTTCCTTGCCCAGAGCGCAGTAACTTTTTGTGTTATTCTTAAGCATATGCTGGCTATAAATAATAGGGCGCGACTACTACCTCTCCGCGTCCTCATACCTCAATAGTCCCTTCTAGTTTATTCCTCATTTCTCATTCTTGGTTACATTCTCTCACTCCAGTCCCCACTCCTACTTGCCAGCTAAGATGGTATTGGCTCTTGTTCCTGTGCAGGCCCTCTACGCGAGGTAATATGGCATCTACCTTGTGGCGATGTGCGCGTCATGGGCTGTCGTAACAGTTGTGACTATTCTACGACTATTACTCTTCTACTTTTCTTATCTACTCCTATCTCTCACCTCTCTCTAATCAGTGGTGAGGGAATTTCAAATATTTCTGTATGTCAGAAATCGTTTCGCTCTAGAGTTTACTCTTTAATAATTGTCTGATGGTCCTTTAGTCACACGTGGCCACAATCCAAAAGATGTTCTTCCCTCCTAGAAACAGGCCTGTCTAGTCCCACAGGGACTTTGAGAGCTTCAAGGCTGTTTCCTGCCTGCAGGCCTACAGCTCTAGGCTTAGCTCTGGAAGGAGGCGGGGGACGGGGCCTGCGAGTAATTTATCTGATTGACATTAGGTAAAGAAAGACTACAAACTTCTCACGAGACAGTCCGGAAATATATAAAATCTCTCCTTCTTCCTTTATTCATGCCAGCAGTGTTCTAATATACCAAAGTTTACTGTGCTCTGGGCAGTAGATAGTGTGCTGGGTGCAATGCGCGTGTTCATATACTCTGTTGCATTTATGCGTGTCATGGTTGCTTTGACTTCCTCCTCTCTTGGTCTCTCTTTTTTTTCTTCATTCTGCGTGCGGTCTCGCTCTCATGAGGTCTCTCTTCTCTGTTTTCTTTGGTGCGCTTTCAGCTGCATAATATCCTTATGACTTCGTTGTGTACTTCATTTTGCTTTCTTTCTCTTATTCTCCTTAATGCGGATATGGTGCCTTTATCACTGTTCATGGAGAACTATTAGAGTAAGACCTAAGGCTGTAGAGATGGGAGTGAAGAGCCAATACTTAGGCCTCCAATAATCCATGATTCTTACTCTATCTGATGACGAATTACAGTGGCTGCTCGCACTGTCACAAATCGACCTTTGGTCAAAGGAACTAATAAGTGTATTTAGAATGTTCTTCAACAAGAGACAGTAGCTTAATGTTTTTTTTCCACAGTATTGTGTCAGATGATAAACTGTTCATGTGTTGTACAGGACAGGGTCTGGTGTGTATCAAGGCCTTGTACCTGAGCCGGGCAATAAGTTTTCAACCTTACTCGCGTACCATGAGATCGCTTTCGATCAAATAAAATGCAGTGTACAGAACCTTTAAACCACTGATTATATATGTTGCAAGCTAAACAACAGCATTTAATATTATATACTTATGCTCAAGTATATATGTATGTTATTATTCCTATAAGTTATTGTGATAAGTTTAATATCTTCTCATTGTGATGTACTTTTATACACATGTGTGATTATTATAATATTGTCAGATGAATTACAGAATACTTACGTCGCATCTTGTCGCTCCCACAAATTCTCTTTCTCCTATGATCCATCAATTACATGCCTAAGATTAATGTCTTGTTCCTTGTTTTTTATTATTATATTTATCGTAGCTTCTTTGTATTAGATAAGCATGCATTTCTAAAAGTTTTTCATTAATATGGTAGCATCTATGGGCTATGCGCAGCGCCTCCATGCGGTACAGACATGAGTATAGTGGTACTAGGTTGCATCGCGTTTGACCTGGTTTGATCTTTGTAGGTGTCACTCATGCCTCTTAGATGGACTGTGACCACTTTGGGACAGTATATTAGCAGGCACTCTTACGTTTAGGTCGTCAGCAGCTAGGTTTGGAGTGTCGCTTATGTTGCTGTTGTTGCGGTGACTTTCACGCATAGTAGTCTTGTTGAGTTGCCGCTCGCCACTTAAGTGTGTATGCGAAGTTATGATTCCTCGAAATAGCGGTGCTCAGTGAGTGTTTTATCGGCCGCCATCACATTGATGGTGCAAGCTTTGTAACTTTAAGTGCATCTTTATGTGGTCTCAGATATGCTATTTCCTGTGCTCTAACTCAATCTTGATTATGGTGGCTGACATTTGTCTGTAAGATGGGATTTAGTATATCTTCTCGAGTCAATGTGTGTAGATCAGAATCTCCACTCCAGTACTGCCTATAATGAGCATCCACTTATCTCCCTGTTCTCCGGACATATTACTCTCAAGTCCTTTTCTTCTTCCTCGCGCTCATATCTGTGGTCTCGATATCACAGGGTGAAAGCGTCAAACCTGTATGACAGTTCTGTGCACTATTATGATATTGATTGATATTACATTGTCTCCTCTCTGAGCGTCTCATCAGAGTGGTTGATTCTATGTCTCAGCCACAAGGCAACTAAGTAGAAAATGATATATGCAGCTTACAGGATTAAGGACACCTTCAAGCTAGTTAATTATCTAGTGTGCTTTACTAATTAATGCATCCTTGGCCATTTTGCGCCTATCATGTTCTACTTATATCTAAAGAGAAGTTTTAACTATCTTGATTGGAACAATGGTCAGAGAGTTACTCTCTCGAAGAGTTCTATTTTTTCAAACTAAGATAATACATCATTATATTATTCCACACACACCACGAGAGTTGATTTAGATTATATTTGTCTATGAATAAACTATAAGCATAATATATATAATGGCATAGCGAATGTTACCTCCGCAGAATGAATACAAAAGATGAGGATTATTATTCCTAAGGTGTTGAGCATGGACTATTAGTTTCATCCTTTCCAACTGATTACAAAAGGAGCCAAACTCATACTGAATTTCTTAACATGTATAGAAGTGTTTATGCAAGGAGTCCTATGTAGATTGTTTATCAGAATTTATAGGTCTATATTTACAGCTGTGGATTAAGGACTATATAGATGATTTGGATTTTAGTTACGCAATTATCATAGCTTAGTGAACATTATATTTGATTATTGCTATAACATCATTATAGTTTATCTAAATGATGAATGTCACGTTTCTTCTTCTCAAAAGTTCTCCAGAAAACTTCCACCATGTTACAGTTTTGTATTTCTGTTGAGTACATTATAACTAGTTTACCTTATGTGATACTACAGTCTCTTTTTCTAAAAGCGATACAAAATACTTAGAATTAAATACTAGGATAGTGCCAATCGTAGAATGTACACAGGATTAGTTTAATAATTAAACAAAATGTCGAGTCCCATGTATGAATGTGAATAATTTCTCCTATTTTTAACTCTAATGGTGGATATTAGTTGCATCGCTTGGTGACCCAAGCTACATCATAGGGATACGAAAGCACAGGCATTTGGGACAAGTGCGTCGCCATATCTCTGCCTCTGGAACACATGTTGAAGCTATTCATACCAGATAAGGTACATTCCTCCCAAACTGTGTCTTCTAAAACATTATAACTTTTATATTAATTAGGATAGGGTTACGTTTATAGTAACAAGGAATAATCCTAATCATAGTTATGCTCAGTGTGTATACTCTGGCCCAATTATTTTCTTATTATGAATATTACAAAAAAGGTCCTTAAGAACTATATACAGTCAGTACCTAGGTGAGTTTATACTCTAGCATATAGCCATGACTCAATCCTAGTATAACAGTCTTGTATTACCCTTCATATCATCGAGTATTCACTATGAATAGGTATGATTATTCATAGATTTTTTTTTCCATATATTGTAAATCGAGCTAGTTATTCTAGGGAGACTAAACCATATAACTGATTGCAGTGGTTAGCGACATGTATTGAAGCATTTAAAATACTAAACATTTATTTGTGGCTATTAATCTATGTCTACACTTAACATTGACTGCTTACGTTTGGCATATCCCTCTATAAAAAAAAAATCCTATTATCTCTTCGACTTTCTAGAAAATTAGTAGTTGCAATAGTACAACGACTTAAATCATGAAAAGCTGATATATGAATTTTGATATAAGTGAGAAAAACAAGTTTATCTTCTTAGGTATTTATTGCTTGTGTCCAAGGAAGTGCAGTATAGTGGTTCTTACTTCTCGCTTGTCTTTTAATTGTGACTCGATTATATGCAAGGAAGGATTGAGTGGAGAGACAGTATCACGCATGAATTTTACGGAAGTGCACATGTATTCATTTACTAAATCCAAGATCTATTGCTGACTTCTAGTGGGCTGATAAAATTTTATGATGTGTTTATGTGTTGTGCTTCAGTGTCGACTTAAAGTTTTTATTCCTATGCGTCTGTTGAATATACATAGGGATTTACAACAGATATAGAGGGAACGATTCCCATTAATAAACTAAGATATGCATACTGTTTCTCTTGCTTGTAGTAAGTAGAACATTTGGTAAAGGAGACTTTATAGTTGGATCATTGTAAATTTCTGATAGGACATAAAATAGAAGAATTCCTACCCTCAATTCTACAATATTTAGAGTTGACGAAATAGAATCTTATTTGTGTATTACCTATAATGTGAAATATTGATCCTCGCCCAAATCCGCTCTCATTAGATGTTATGTTTATTAGAGAAGGTTATACTGGACGTGGCCAATTCAAAGAATGTCACAAGAAAGAAAACTATAAACGCATAGGCGCTCAATCATGGGACGCTTAACATATACCAACAGCTTGGAGCAACTTGACGTTGCAATGTAAAAGTTTCTCACGAGATTCCTCTCATTATATCATACAATCACGCAAAGAGTGTAAGAAAGGAAAGACGCGCCGATGTATTAACCTAACATAGTATTTGACTTTGTACACATGTAAGAGATGATAATGAGACGTGACACGATGTTCGCATGAAGAATGAGAGGATATGAATGTAGATGAGAGAGAGCATCTTGCAAGTCAGCGAGATGTGGCACTGAAGGAATTCGATAAGACAACATACACATGCAGAGACCCATTACATATCAGTTACGCCAATGAAAAGGCACGTGAGTGGCTTACAAAAAGACTCTATGAATTCTAGTAGCAACAAACTATTGCAGTAGCTCACTGACAAGCCTCTCGCGACACGATACCACATCTACCATACAACCCCATCAGTAAACCAATCGGAGCATTACAGTCTCCATGTAGAGCCACCATATGCGTGAGTTGATTTTCAAAAAATAGTAATGAATGTTATAGACTAGAATAACTTCTCAAAGGTGGTATATTAATAAATCTCTCACACCGAGCTTATATTCATCCAATTTTAATTAAACATCAGTGGTCGTTAGAGAGAGACTGAATACTGGCTTTTATAGTGGGGAGGTTTATTGAGATACGTCACAGAAATGAAGGTTTTTTCTCTCTCGGAAATTATGATTGGTTGCTTCTCATAATTTGAGCACTTTGTGCTTTCATCCTCTCTGATAGCAATACTATTTAGCACTTGCAGATGATATCTAAGCATTGAACTGTATGAAAAGGTATATATTATATACGCTCAAGAGCCATAGTGCAGGCGTGAGAAAGAATATGTGTTGTCTCTCGTTATCTGAGACCCTTTCTACAAAATAAGGTGATAACAAGAAACAACTCACATTACATTAGTGTGCTACTGTGACAAAAATATTATCAGTCCTGGAAATCTCCCTTACTTTCGAATTGCTCAGCAAAATCGTTTTTCATGGATGGTCTATCCCAGTACTTTGCCATATGAATTAACGCTAGATAGTATATGCTAGTCTTAGTTATTGATCATTATTGCTTCGATCCTAGTAATGACGCCACCATCATGTATATTATCTAAATAACAGTGTATTGCCTTAGTGTACAGTGGAAGCGGCATACGTGAAGGGTCTATATAAGAGAATCATGCTAATGGTGTTAGTAAAATATGAGTTTAAGAGTACGAATATGTCATTATAACGACAGGCTGGAGTTAAGCTTGTTTTCTCGCTTGGTGATAATAATCCAAGACTAATCACATAAATAAGTGTCTACAGTGGCAATTATTCATGCTATGCAATACATGTAAGTCATATAGGATGCCTGTTACTTACAAATGTTAGGTGATATAAGATGCAGTGTCTGCTACAAATTAATCGATTTATATAGTGTGTATAATAGATAGATATTAATTTAATATCATTGCTGCTCATTAATAGAATATCTAATGGCGTTAAGTCCTAGTGTATTGTGGAAAGGATATGTCTCATATTCGTCTCGCTTTTTGAGTGTATATATATTCATTATGTCATATAGATCAAAATATGTGTATAGTGCTTAGACAATGATAAATATAAATATATAATTAAATATGAATAAAAATACTTGCACTTATAATAAGTGTGAATCTTAGGAGGTTGATATCTGAATGAATAAAATTAGTATTTATCAGTGTACTCTCCGTAGAAGGTTCAAAGTATAGAGTTAACATTAGTCAATGCTTATAGGGTGATTGGTGACATATACTCCCCCTTAACATAATTTTCTCTCTCTCTTTCCTGTGTTTTCCTTTTTCCCTTCATGTTAGTCTCTTTTTGTCGACTAGTATTATTTTTGTACAGTATAGAGTCTCTCCTATTTTAAGTCTCCAGCTGTGATGTATTGTATGAGTATCATATTGATATTATCTTGATAGAATACAGACTTTTACACATACTTAATACTTTCCTTTTCTTAGAAGTGTTTACACATGCTCAAACGTGGAGATGGATGCGGACGACTCCAAACGGTACTCTGTTCTAGTTGATATGGGCATGCATATCTTGCCCATATGATGCTATCTCCAAGACCCATACCCGTCTTAGTAGATGCTATATCAATGTCTTCTTTCTTTTGTTGTTGTTCCTCTTCATGCTTCTCTAGTTGGTGGTGTTCATAGTTGGTCGTGTGTGTGCTGGTGATGTTTGTGTGTGTGTCTGTGAGATGGTGTGTAGCTTGTGCATCTTATCCCGTATACCACTGTAATAATCATTGCATTGTACTTAAGACATCTAGACGAACAACTCATGTTGCCTGGTGTGATCTCAGCACTTGGGTTACATTAACAGTGAGAACCACCAGTGAAGTGTCGAGGTGCCATGTATGTAGAGGTGTGATGGGCTGCATTATCTCTTGCATTGATATGCGAATCAGCCTTATGTGTTCGCAATTGCGTTAAACAGTTAGCCATCTCTCTATATGTACGGTGGGCTGATAGGAGTCCACCCTCTAGCCTTAATCTTTGTATCTGTGTCCTTTAGGTCCATGTGTCAGCTTAGGATTGTGCTCTGATTATGTATTCATCCTATACTTGTTTCTGAGCAGCTTCACTCTTTCTTCCCAGACATCATGTCAATATAGTGAGTTAAGATATACTTATACACCTCATAATATAGATCTCTATTTCATGACTTAATGATGTGTGTTGTTATATGTATATCGAATAAATAATTGTTCGGTCTTACTGAACATTATAAATTTCGAGAATCGAGGTAGTGCTCGTATTTGTGCGAGACAGGTACAAGAAGAAGAACAGATGGATCAATCTGTATACATTTTTGTGAGCAGGTAGAAAATAGGAATGAGTCAAGGCATGTACTCTAACGCACATATATCAAATATCTTGTCTCTGTGATGTGGCAACCAAGGGTGCATACATTACAATGTACGGTGAATGATAGAACAATCATAACAATAACCAATGCAAAAAATAGGATTATCCTCATTCTGTGATAGGTGAGGGATGCTATATCACCTCATAATCCCATAGTGAAAGGCATAATGAAGCTCTCATAGAAGCAATGTCTTAAGTTATATCATATTTAGTTTCTATCTCATAGTGTCCTGAAAGTCAGAATACTGTCTTAACCCTTTCATCCCAGCTCATACATGTGATATATGCCTGTCTGGTCTGTGAGGGTAAAGGGTTAACTCTACAAGTGCGTTATATTATGCAGGAGATCGTGGGTATAGGTGTGTGTTGGGAGGGCCGAATAGGTGCTGTGATCTGTTCATATCTTTAGTATAAGCAAGTTCAACTAAGAAGGGAAATTACAAGGTGCGCACAAGAAGCTAATCATGTGAGTGTGTCCTAGATTCACCTATTTCTGTGTGATTTCAAAATAACAGAGTATAATAATTTGAGCAGACAAGAGATACGTTAAAACATATTCTCGGAACTTACTCATAATAGTCAGAATTTTTTTTATTAAAATAATTCGGCACGTTCTCAGATAATCTTGCAGTGATATTATCACAATGGAAGATTGGAATAATCATAGAATACAACAATATTAGAAGTAAGCACTGTTCTTATAAGATCGAAATTACTTACAGTGTAATAGAGCTTTTCACACCCAAAATAAATCAATATATAAAATACTTTACGAACCTCACTCACAGAACTGTGAAGATAAATTGAAATACCATTTCACAAATGAAAAAAAGTTAAAAAAATCGTGTGTAAAGACTATAAGACAGAATCTGATCGCATAGCAATATGTATGGCACTCAAATGCATAGAAAATCAATGGCGCAATTAGAGTCCGGGCGGTGGGGCAGAAGTGTGGGACACAGTAGACGGGATATTGAGGTGTACGTCACACTTGGTACTACGCTAACATTTTGCAGTAGGTTCATCGGGTAATATCGACACAAAATCTCCACACTCAGAGCAACAACGCAAATCTTTATTATATGAGACGAATAGAAACTTTAGATACTCGATTTCTCCCCACATCCTTTGCATTCAGTAGTGAACCAACCATCCCACGCACAATAATTCACAGAGATTGATACTCACAGGCCCCTCATGTCTCGGCATGGAGGCGCAAGATAACTAGACTCCACTCCAGCACTTCATGTCTCTCCGTCTCAGAGCTTCATGTGCTACTAAGCTAGGCGTCAGGGATGGCATAGCAAAAATGTACCTCTAGACAAATGACAGACTCAGATAGTGCCATTTTCCATTTGTACCCAACCTAAGAACACAGCCAAACTACAATGGACAGGGGAATATTATCACATATAGGAAGACACTTCCGATCACAGATAGCTCACAATTCAAAAAACAGTTAATATATCCAAAAAATACCATCCTAGGAGAAACGCACCTAACTTTCACTCGCCACATTAGTAGCACCCAACACCCATGGAGTCTACAACAACTATAAATTATTACATATACCCTCGTTCTCTGATAATGTCATAGAAGCCACAATGATAGGATTGAAAGAAGACACAGATTATTGTAGGAAGTCCTTATCGGTGAGCACACAGTGTGGAGAGGCTACCAACCAATCTCCTTAGAAATCTTTGCTGGTCAGCATTTGGCTTTGGTGGCATTGTCAGCTCCAACTCAGGTCATGTTTATGAAATGTACGAATGAAAGCCACTATAATAAGAATAATAAAGGATTAAAATGTCCATTCTAGGCATCCATCTAGAGAAATAGTGGTGTAGAAGGCTCGGAACAGCATTGTATGTGATTAACTAATAGTAGGTGAATACGTCTGCTCGGATTGTCTCGATAACTCTGCGCGCAGTATTTCAATTGAGCATTTTCGCTTGATGTATGCTAACTGAAGTATAGTTAATAAGTCATATGTGAAAGATAGAAACTCGAACTAAACAGCCAGATGAAACTAAAGGTAGTATTGCATCAGATATGGAAGTAAGAAAAGAATAGACTAGAAAAATGGTAGCCTTGCGCAAGGTGCGGTGCGCAGTTAGGCGCGCCATAGGGATGTGAATATTGGAGTTCGAAGTGGGGAAAGCTCTTAACTATATATCTATTACACACTGTTATATATCATGTGTATTATTTATTTAAAATTTACTTTTTGGTTTATGTTACTCGCGAATCTTTTTTATTCGAGGACTAGATAACAATAACTTTGAGTTTAACATATAGTGGTCTCTCTGACACCTGTTAATGGTCCTGCTTATCGTCTAATTGTTCGTGAATATTATTTCGCTCCAGTGTTACAAGTCTCTCATGCTTGGCACCCTCTTGATATTACACCTTGCTAAGAAGTAATATACTTTGTGGCACTTGTCACTCGTGAGACTCTCTATAAAAGTGTTGCTAGCGTTACTTCAAAATAAGGTAAGACAACATGTGCACTCACCACCACCCACTCCCCAAAAGACTAAATGGACTCATAATTATGGTATGAAAATTTTAATTAAGTACAACCATTAGTAATCCCCTGCCTAAATATAGGTAAATTATATATACTACATTATGTCCCTCTCGGGACCGTCCTGTTGTCTAAAAAATAAAACTAAAGATTTATTATTAAGTGCGTGCATACTATACAAAGTTCGCTAACTTCAATTTTCCATACTCTTTTTGTCTCCCACAAAATAACTATCCTTCTCTATGATTTCTAATTCTCCTTTAGAGATTAGTTAGCCACTAGATGTGCGATAACTACAACCATAACTCTCTCTCTCTGTAGTGTCTCCACATATGTAAATATTGCGTCCACATCCAGCTCAAGGTGCTTGTATGTATATGTGAATACGCTATCATTCGCCTTCGCGCTTCCTGGCATCGCTAGGGTGTTTACTTCTACACAAGGAAATATACCAGGCTGCAGTAAAGATAGTCCAACCCATCTTATAAACACACTTAATAATAATACACGCAAGGAAAGACTAGCGCACTCCAGACATGAATTAAGTAGAGATAGCATCATCTCGATAAGATATCTCTGATGGTACCATTTTAGGTGTCGTGAACATGCTTTTCGGTTGTGGTGATCTAGATTGACTATGCATTTCCCATATAAGAACATTTGTATTCTCCTGTTCTCCTATCGTATAGTCTATGCACGCTCAACGATAATTCTCAATCAACGTACGATATGTTATGCCTCTCTGGTGTGACCGTGCTCTTTTATATTTATTCACTCAGAAGATCGCTATGAGAGCACGAGTTGTTGTTGTGTTTGAATGATAAAGTCATCCGGCTTATATATGGGTACCACTCCTCTGAGGTAAGCATAGATTTAGGACGGCTTAACTGTGATTATTAGCACAACGCTCCTATTACTACTAGAATATAACATGAACACTCTGGCATTAAACTAATACCTCAGACTTTTACGCTTCTATAACTTATGTTACAGATATGTTTCTACATAGGACCCATGCTTTAGAAAAGTAGGGGATCTTATTCTGTTCGCCTATACTCCACGCAGAATCCAATACTTGTGAATAATTATTCTTATATTTCTCTGTCCCTCTAGACAATTGCTATAAGGTTCTCATTCGATATACTCTTATAATGCTGTTACAACAAATGAGGTTAACCTGCATACTTGACTAGCACTCGAGCAAGTGGGTAATATATTTCATGCTTTGCTTTAGTGGTGGATAGTTAGAAACATTGTTGGTGTTCCTTATTGTAGACCACATAGTATCTAGACCCCAAGATGCCCTCGGCTCTCTCAATAATGCGAGATATAATATGTTTCTCTTTCTTCGTGCTCTCTTGTCAACATGAGGTAGGTGCTCGCCTGCGCACTTGAGAAAAAGAGTAGGTTAGTTAGAGTGTCCGTACACTGGCATGTGCCCACATAGTACTCTGATATGGAACCAAAACACTTCGTACGGATAAGAGAACTATGTATATACGACTGTGTATAATTTGGATCCACCTACGGATATCCTTCTATTAGTATCTAGTATTGTTACTCTGGAATCCTACACCACAGGAGAGAGAGATAGTACACTCTCTCAAAGGCCACTGAATTGAACCGCAGATATATTCCAAAATGGTACTAGTGTCTATCACTAGAGATTCTCAACATTAGTAGAAATACTCATGATCCTAAGCTACATTAGTAGTATTGAGAATTCACACCCTACACATTGCTTTGCTGAGGTCTATTATCTAGTCGGAGCACTAATAGTTAATAAGATTTGGCTCTGCGTCATCCTAGGTCGTGCCTGTTATATTCCTCTAAGGCATCTCATTTGATGACTATACATAGTATTCTGACTCCTATCTACACATAGTTATGGATGGAGAATACGTGGAGATTCTCACGAGATCTATAGTGTGCACAAGTCGCAAGCAGTGTATCTGTAAACTCTCATTACGAGGTAGGAGTTTATACGCGTATTGGGTTTATATGCCACAGTAAGGACTTGCCATCTTTTACTCCTTGCTAATGATCAGGTACATACAAAATATGAACAAAACGCCATAAATTGTCTACGCCGTGAGATATTCAATATATCACACAGATGCGCGACACTATGTCTAATACTGTGTTACTCTTGTCCACGGCATATTACGATTACACTACTATATAGTTAAAACTTAAGCTATTGGTGTTTATAATATTAGCATTTTTTAGACTCTAATCAGCTTAAAGTTCGCTCATTAGCATGCAGACAGTTGATAAGCCTGTCTCCTCACCTGGGACGCTAACTTGTATGTGCAAGTACGGCGATGAAAGGAACAGCCTCTCGCAAAGACTTGTATTTAGAGTAGTCACAACAAATGTAGCACTCTGACTCCTCTGTACTCACAAGTTCGTACTAGTTGTAGTGGCTATCTATGTGTCTCATCCTCTGTGCCTCTTCACGACTCCGTAAGATAGTCCTAAGAAAATATTGTGTGCGCGCAAGAAAGTGCAGTGAGGGAAGTTTGTTCAATAACCTCATGGTAGAGGAAGCCGCAGGTGATGAGGATTCGAGAGATAAGACATATTACTGGTACTGTATGCACATATTGCGTCAGCTAGGCTACTCTTCCTCTGACAGTCATATTTTTCTATTGATCTTCTCCAACCTTGATATTTTGATAATACATGCGCTCTTTAAACCTGGCTGGCAGTACTGAAGATTTGCGTGCGGAGCACTCTTGGTTACGTCATGCCGAAGACTTCGAGGCCAATACGAGTGTGCTCAGCTTTATTCTGCGTTGCACAATAAAAATATCAGAGTCATTTATTGCAAATGAGAAAGATAATCTTGGTGCTAATAAAAATAATAATATTTAACTCTATGAGAGTAGACTATCATAGTGATCTGAGATTCACGTGTGAAATCAAGCTCTTGTGGATTATGTATTTAGACAGCAGTTTGTATATATATGCATCTCTTAATATATGAATAGTTTGTTGTATTTGGGTTGGTTCTCCTTCTTACTATATGTTTTTCTAGAAGATTACACAACATACACAGATGTACACTTCTTTTACTTGTGTCAGTACGACCCAAATTTTTAAATCGGTGCATAATTAAGTTCTTTAAATTCTTTAACTTCCCAATATAATTGTAGATAAGTCTTAATCCAGTTCCATCTAGTCATAAACGACGCTAATGTGTTCTACTACCGTTAATATTCTTAGTTTAGGCTAGTTCTCTAACCTACCTTTGTGCCATATAGTCCTTTATCTCACCAAATGTATTCCGCAGTTATGCTATAAAGTCGCTTAGTTAGAATTTTGTTTAGATATTGTTAAATTTTAAGTTTGTAGTAATTTATCGGATGATTAAACTTAGTAGAGTAAATAAACTAATAAGTCAAAATGTATCACATCACTGTGTATAATATGAAGTGAATATAGATATTAATGATGTATTATAATTTATATATAGATATTAGAGGTTCAAGGACTTATACATATGGAGGCAGTTTATAGTGGGTTTTTATATACTGTGAATTAATCACAATACAACCACATAAATTATTGTTTTATAGACTGTGTTGATTTTATTACTTTGAATAGTGGGGGAAGAGTGTGGGCTGGTGTGGTGGGCAGAAATACAGTAAAATATTTACAGCTTATATAGAGACTTATAATCTCTTCATTTTACAAATTACCTCAAATAGTTAGCTATACAGTCTCTAATGTAGAGTACTCATAGATTTTGGTGGTGATTATAATTTAATTGTGTATAGTCTCTTAGTCCGTTGGATGAATCCTGTTTATGTATGTGTAATACATGTATATCTAGTGCTCGATGTTTATAGGTTTCGAAGAAGGCATAATAGACACCACTCTTAAGTTAGTAATATAGGTAGGGAGAGTGGCCGGCGCAGGGTGGTGCAGGGAAGTATGGGATCGTGATTTCGGTATTTCTGTGCGCATCTGCGAACTGGAATTGGAGTATATATTTACTATCTGAGACTCGCTGTTCTTAAGTCTTACTACATTTGTGGTAGTGATTTGTGTGTACAATCTCGATCTTGAAACTAAACAATGGGAGGAGAAGCCCTAGGTCTCTTGCTGTCTACGAGCAGTCGTGACTTTTAAACACCGCACCTAGAAGTCTCCAAATGCTTGCTTCCAACAGTTACATGTAAGACAACTTACATATGTTCTGTGTGGGATAGAAAAATCATAGGAGAATAGAATCAGACTCGCTCTCTCTCGCAAGGAGTGTAATAGCGCTATCCCTATATCTGCATTTCTATCGAATGTTACAGTAATATGGAATACAACTCTTCTTCGAACTGCTCCTGAGTCCTCCATCGTGGACATGATGACAAATCTCACTATGTACTTGTAGAATGTAATTTTAGGACGAATGTGGTACAATAGTTATCTCATTGATCATAGCTGTCCGTCATATTTGACATGATATTAGATACTCTCGCTTAATAGGCCAGATGGATGTTAGTTGTACGCAATAACTCTATATCAACTAACTATCTTACCACTATTTTATATTAGGTAATATCAAAAATACTAGTAACAATATAGCCACTATAGTGTGGTCATGTGTATGATCAGTGTAATTATACATACAGACCTAATACATTCCAGTGTAAGATAAATCGTATGAGTCAGAGAATATTTAACTATAAATTGTGTACGAGTAAAATTTATTTCTCATCTTAATACCAGAGCTTAATATATTATATTTCTATAACTAGAATTTTTTTATTATGACAATATTTAATGTAATCTTGTGTATATGAGAGGATGCTATTGTTCGCTTACTCTATCTTAGATAGCACACATCCACAAATGGCTCTCCCTTTCAGTTCATATATAAGCCATAAGTTTATAGTTATGAATTGTATATAATGATAAGCTCAATATAATATTAAATTACGCTGCTATATATTACTCGCACCTGAACAGTATCGTACTAACATAGATTTCGAAGACTCTATTACTAGATATCTCGCTACTCTCTGCTAGACGTGGAATAGAGGTAAGAGTTGAGTAACACTTTAGAGGAATATTTTTACAAACCTGCTCACCTCTCATGCCTCCGGAAATGTTATTATTTCAAAGGCCTTTTGTCCATAGTATATCATGAAAGAAGATTTTGATGATGCGCAAGGAGGCATAATAGGGTGTACAGATTACAGTTCCTCTCTGTATATGGATGTATAGAGATGTTCAGCTAAATGGTCGCTCTGTAGCATGTGTAGAAAAGATAGTTGTTTTAGTAGAGACGACACTTTGTTGCTATAGCGGTGACAAGCTGAGTCGATCACATGAAACTGAAAATTGTCGAGAAGATGCCATCCTCTCATCCTTATACTTTATCCACCATGGACCTACAATACATAAGTCACACTAATACTATCTCTCTCTAGCCAATACATTATATATTGAGTTCTACAACTCTCTTGGATTAGTTAGCTATATTACGTTTGAAATAACCTCTTTCCGCATGATTCTCGATTATCAATATACGCTCAGTCCTATCGAATACTCAAAATCAGTATCCTTGGTAGATACCTTGCATATACGATAAGGAATCAATATCAGTACGCTACGCTCGCGACATCTGTCCAAATACTATTCAGTCTCTATAAGTTCATTATGCCATTTGTTCGCGCAAAATACATTATGTAGTACTAAGAAATGTCTCTTGGCGCGTGTCTTCTCTCTCGGTTGCGCAGGTCTAAATAATCTATGCGCAGACATATGCACAAACGAAGTGTGTTCTTATGATTCCTGACTAATTGTGTGTTAAAAGCGAGTGTTCATAGTAAGTCCTCTAAATTAGTAATGAGACTTAGTCTAACCTCTCCATATGAAGATAACCCATCAAGAGATACAGTGAGAGATATTTGAGCAACTAATATACATACTCAGAAAGACAATTCCTAAGTGCTCTCTACTATTTCGCCTCCTTCTACACTCTAGTGCTTTTATCATGCCATACTGGGATTCGCGTAGTCTAGAGTCCTATGTAATACATGTCAATCTCATAAAGTGTGCCATGTTTATGCATCTTTCGAAATTCACTGCTTGATAGTAACTCTCCATTGAGATGAGAAGTATATGTATCTATTAAATTGCGTGGAATATTCTTCATCCGGCAGATATTTGGAAAGCTCTACACACAAGCTCCAGAATATAGGAATCTTGGCGCAAAAGATTGAACACACCTGCATACAACTAGTAGGTTGCAGTACCCAATTAATTTGCATAAGCTAATCCTCTCTAAAGAACAAGTATGTACTGTTTTTCTTTCTATTACAATAAAAAACCCACCTTGGCCCTTCCCAAAGCCCAGGAACAAACTGCGGAAAGAGGAGGCATGGAAGATTGAAGGGCTGTGGAGAGATAGGGGTGAATCATGAGACTACAGGAATATAGCTGGACTCCTGATTGATCAACGTGCCTGTGCATACAAGCTTCTCCAACTGGTCTATGGGAACCTTGGGTTGTTCAAAATTTGGACATAGATACTTGCAAAATGCACCAATTACCTAACTGTATGACATACTGAGTAACATCAATGTTATCTGCAAACAACTGTGTCATTATATTGTAGAATCCCTTAAAAATAAAAAAAATAAATTAAAAAAAATGTCTATTCTATCCAAACTCTTGTATAGATTGAATGCAATCCCAATTAAAATCCCCAAGTGTTTTTTCACAGGCTTGGAAAAAAAAGTGCCTAATTTCATTTGGAAAAGCAAAAGACCCCAAATAGTCAAAACAACCCTGGGTGAAAAGAGCAATACAGGGGGGATCTCTATACCAGACTTCAAACTATACTACAGGGCTATAGTCATAACAACAGCTTGGTACTGGCACAAAAACAGACCTGTTGACCAATGGAACAAAACTGAAGATCCAAACCTGAGCACATATACTTTCAGCCGTCTCATATTTGACAAGGGGGCCAAGAAGCCACAATAGAAAAAAGACAGCATCTTCAGCAAGTGGTGTTGGCAAAATTGGATCAAGACTGTAGAAGAATGAAATTAAACCCCTACCTCTCGCCCTGTACAAAAGTCAACTCCAGATGGATTAAAGACCTCAACGTGAAACCTCAAACTCTGAAGGTGATAGAAGAAAAAGTTGGCAGCAGACTACAAGACATAGACATAGGAAAAGACTTCCTAAATCAGACAGCAGCTGTGCAAGAATGAAGGTCATCAACTGACAAATGGGACCTCATTAAACTCAAAAACTTCTGTATATCAAAGGAAACAATCAAGAAAGTGAAGAGAAATCCCACAGAGTGGGGGGAAACGTTCACTGCAGAAACATCTGACAAAGCATTGATTTCCAGAATATATAAACTACTCAAAAAACAAGAAAACAAATGATCCACTCAATAGATGGAGCAAAGAGCTGAACAGAGACTTCACCAGTGAGGAATTAGAGATGGCTAAGAAACATCTTAAGAAGGGTTCAACACCATTAATCATTAAGGAAATGCAAATCAAAACCACTCTAAGATATCATCTTACTCCAATAAGACTGGCTAGGATCAAGAAAACAAATGATACCAAGTGCTGGAGAAGTTGTGGGAAAACAGGAACACTCATCCACTGCTGGTGGGAATGTAAACTCATACAGCCACTATGGAAAGCAGTGTGGAGAACCCTTGGAAGACTTGGAAAGAACTTGCCACCTGACCCAGCCATACCTCTCCTGGGCATGTACCCACAAGACTCATCTTACCACAAAGATACATGCACAGCCATGATTATTGCAGCTCTCTTCACAATAGCAAGGAGCTGGAACCAACCCAAGTGCCCCTCAACTGATCAGTGGATAGAGAAAATATGGTACATCTACACAATGGACTTCTATGCAATGGTAAAGAAAGGTGACATTGTGAGTTTTGCAGGTACATGGCTGGAGCTAGAAGATATCATGCTGAGTGAAGTAACACAGTCCCAGAAAAACAAAGAGGAATGGTATCCCTCATCTGTGGATGCTAGTGCCAATTACCTAATTGTATGGCAAACTGAGTAATGTCAATGTGATCTGAAAACAACTGTGCTCTTATATTGTGAATCCCTTAAAATATGATAAATTTAAAAAATAAAGTGAACATGTAGATACGAAGAAATGATGATGTAAAGATAATGATATAGTGTTTAAGTTACAAGTTACATTCAGATTCTACTTGATATTGGTAAAACCACCTCTCAAACCTATACTAATTTTTTAAATATTTCTGTTTATTTTATTTTATGGATGTGTGTGTGTGCCAGAGTGTAGTGTGCCATGAGTGTGCTTGCTCATGCCCTCAGGAGCCAGAGAAGGGCATTAGATCTTCTGTAACTGGAGTTACAGGAGTTTGTGAGTGTGGGTGTTATGAGATGAACCAGGACCACCTGAAAGATCAACAAGTGCTCATACCTGCTGAGCCATCTCCATTGTCCCTACACTAAATGTGAAAGTTTGATTTTTTTTCCTACTTCACTATGAGAATTGTCAGGTCACGAAGTACTGGCCTGTAATCCCAGTTACTCAGGAGACTGGAATGGGAACATTGTCAGTTCAATCTTAACTTGGACTAGAAAGCAAGTTCATGGCCAGCCTGGTCAACTTAGGCTCTATCTCACACTAAAAAAAAAGAAATACTGATATAGCTCATGTATAAGTGTTTTTGCCTAGTAGATGCTAACCCCACTGTTTAAACCTCACTATGGGAAAATGAAGAAAAAGGGAGAGAAATGAAAGAAAGAAAGAAAGAAAGAAAAGAAAGAAAGAAAGAAAGAAAGAAAGAAAGAAAGAAAGAAAGAAAGAAAGAAAGAAAGAAAGAGGGAGGGAGAGAGGGAAGGAGGGAAGGAGGGAGGGAAAGAGAGAAGGAGGGAAGGAGGGAAAAGGAAAGCAAGGAAAGAAAAGAAGGAGGGAAGGGAGGAAGGAAGGAAATTGAGAATCAGTCTCCTTATCTTCTCCCAGCTGGAAGATGTTGGGCTAAAGATTTGAACATGCTCTGTCTGTGAGCATGTGTGCATACACATATTTGTGCACATGCACATGTGTGTGTGTGTTTGTGTGTGTGTGTGGTCCTAAAAGCCTAGTGTTCATTCCATTCTGTTCTGTTCCTTCATTGGGCTGCAGGCATTTGGATTGATTTTGTGTTTAATATATTCTTGGGTAGTCATGTTTGTCTCTTAGCACTATATATAGACTATAAGTAAGTTTACAGAGAAAATCATCCACCCTCAATTATTCAAACTCCTCAAGCTCTTGTTATTTTATTTTATTGATGCTTTGTGTATTTCATACAATATTTTCCAATTCAGTTCAGGCATATATCCCCTTCCCTTCCCCCCACCCTACCCCTACCCATCCCAGATCATGCATTCTGCCGTAAGTTTTCTGTATCTTTCTCTGCTTTTTTGTTTTGTTTTTTCATTTTTTTTAACAATAAGTGATAATTTGTGAGTACAAGCATCCTTCATGTAAAACCAATTTGCAAGCAGTTGTGCCCAAACCCACACAGCTCATGGGTCCCACCATCCACCAGGGGGGGCTTGTATGTTCAATCAAGTTGATCAAATGAGTGTCCAGTCTATATTGTTGTAGTTTCACCATTAACCCCAATCGAAGCCCTTACATTCTACCACGCCCCCTCTTCCGCAGATTGTTCCCTAGGCTTAGAAAAGGGGCACAGGTGGATGAGAAGCAAAACACTCTACTTTCTCTGGAGCTGATGTCTTGGTCTCTAGTCAGTTCTGGCTGTTTTCTTTCATGGGCTGCCAGCTTGTTCAGGCATAACCTTTCGATCCTACTGATGAAGCACAT
Source organism: Rhizomys pruinosus (assembly GCA_009823505.1). NCBI lineage: Eukaryota > Metazoa > Chordata > Mammalia > Rodentia > Spalacidae > Rhizomys > Rhizomys pruinosus. Next base: position 1,152,947 of record VZQC01003447.1, on the reverse strand, counting down.
GCAATTAGATATTTAGGTATTAAACAGTATAATATATAGCCTCTCGATCCTACTAATGAAGCATACACAATTAGATATATAGGTATTTAAACAGTACTAATTGTTATGGTAGGTTTCTTTGGTATAGACACAGATGTTTGGACGGTATGTTAATTCATGATTTACATTTTCTTCTGTTAAGTATGGCAGGGTCTTCGTGTGGTTTATAACATCTCCTAACCATTAGAGGATGTAAGCTTGTGGCATCAGCCGTGGGTTATTCCTCCAAGGAGAGAGCTAATAGCCAATTAGATTTGGGATATACAGACGTATGGCTGCCACTGCTGCACAGTATTTCCAGGCAGATGAGGTGTAGCTGGTGCTGACGGAGGAGTCTTGCGTGACTCAAGGAGACCTATATTTGCTTTATTGGTTTAGTGGTCTTTGGTAACACTCTCTGGCATCCCAGAGACCATCTGTATACTTGCAAGTGCGGTCTCCATACATCTTTCCCATGTTTATATCAGGTCTTCAACAGCAGGGCCTTATCGCCTCTCTTCCTGCAGATATCCCAGTTTGGAGGCAAGGAGCCTTTACCATTTGTGGGGTCTTGGATCCCCTGGCCAACATCTCCTTGGTAGAATAATCCATTGTTGATGTCAGAGCTCCTGTATTAATATATTTTGTTTAAGTGCATAGCTTAAGGAGACTTTAGCATTATATTTGGTTCTGAATAGAGAATAATCCTTTTCACAGTTTCTATGTCCATTTGTCAATTAAAGAAGGCAGTTTTACTGATTTTACAAGAGAATACCTCTATAACAGCTGGCTTCAGTCTACAGCTGGAGAACGACCTCATCGTCATCTTATTTCTCCTTATTCTATGGGGAGGAGTTAAGAAAGTCTCTTGTATTAAAACCTTTGCGGCACCTAGAAGGTAAGCTTCGTTAGGAATCATTAAAAATAGTTGTTACTAGTAGGATCCAGAGAGGGGCCTGATGTCTGCAGCAATCTGAGGCATTTCTTCCCTTCAATGCCCAGAGGAGTCAATCCTTCTGCTGGCACTTTCTGGTACATCCTACTCACTGCAAAGCTGCATTTTCTTTCTCAGCCATTAAGTTGGTGATACTCTGGCCTGTTGGAACATACAAATCCTTTCCCATAGTTAGTTTTAAGATTTGGGTTGCAAGGTTTTTTTGACAAAAGGTTTTCATATCTATCTATATCCCACTTTTTTATTTAAGGTTTTTATTTTTGACCCATGCGTCTCAAAAAAGCAGTTGTTTTATACATACCTATAGGGTGGAATCAAGGCACAGATTTCATCAAGTTCACCCATGCTGTTTTGGGTTACTGTATGTGATTAACTTGGGAAACAAAGTTTATTTTTGAATTAAATCATCCTATAGGTGAAAGAGATTGCTACCAGGTGATACTATATGACAGCAAAATTATAGAGAACATTTGTTTATACCAATCCCAAAGTAATTGTTATACAGATCTTAGTTAAAGCTAATGTGGACAAGAGCAATTTATATCACCAATTAACTCAGATGCATTACCGTTTTTATCAGCCTTCAAACCAATGTTATCCAATATGCACATATTTACTTTTACTAAGTCCTAAAACACCATGTATCCTGTAGACAGAGTCCTCACGTCAATTAAAGCTCTCGTTATTAATTTCCTTAGGTTATTCCCTTGCTCTTCAGTCAAAACAGACTATTTCTATTTCTATCTTTTCTTTTTTTAATTAATTTGTTATTTTTTATGTGTATGAGTGTACTGTCTTCATGTAGGTTGGTGCACCCGTGTCGTGCAATGCCGTGGAGGTCAGAACAGGGCGTCAGATTCCCCTGGAACTGGAGTTAAAGACGGTTCTTAGCTGCCATGTGGGTGCTGGGAATCAAACCCAGGTCCTCTGCAAGAGCAGTCGGTGCTCTTATCTGCTGAGCCATCTCTCCAGCCCCTATTCTATCTTTTCATACAGGTCATCTGTTAAATTACTTCGCTCATATGTCTTTCCTGAATCAAAGAAAATTGCAAAGGTTATGAGTGAATATCAGCTTATCTTTATACATTGGGTTTGTTTTTTGTTAACTTCCATCAATTCTGAACAATGTTTTTCTCAAATTTTATGGAGAGACTAATGAATGTTTTGTAAAAATAATCTGAAATAATAACTTTAAATACATTTAAATTGATCGAAATTACTAGTAGTTTGGCAAATCAGATAGGGAGATCACCAAATTTCAATTAAGCTTATACATCTGATTATTAAAAGTCATAGTTGTAAATGATCAATTATCAATTCAGGATTTAGTTTTTTTCTTTTTCATTTGAATGGGGCTATTTTTGAGACAGGGTCTCCCTTTAGTCCCAGCTGGTCTGAAGCTCACTCTGCAGACCAGGCTGGCCTTGAACTCACAGAGATCCACCTGCCTCTGCCTCCCAAGTGCTAGGATTAAAGGCATGCACCACCACACTCAGCTCTTTGTATTCTTTTATTGTAGACAAAATTATTGGCTTTATTTTGGCAAGCCCTATTAAAATATGCAAGTGAATATTTATAAGTATGGATATTTTAATAATGATGCAAAGTCCTTATAGACTTGGATACCCTAAACATCTTCAAATTTAGTAATCAATGTCTCTAGGTTTATTAAGCATTTCACAAAACTTTTATTTTTTAATATATTTTATTGTTATTAATTTTTTTCATACATCATACATCATTTCTCAATAAAATTTAGAGTCATTTCCCTTTCCATGCCCCCCCACCCCACCTGAGCTCATGCACCCTGCCATACATGTCCTGCACCTCTCTCTGAGTCCTTCCAGAGTTTTTTCAAAGCATACGCTTATTATTTTGGGGAGAACTCTGCTGTTTCAGTTGATTTTTATCCAGTTGTTTTGTTGCTATTTTCTCCAACCCTCATTGCTTAAATATAAAATATATACATATATACATATATATCACAAAACTTTTAAATGCTAATTGTTTTTAACTGTTTTTACATTTTTTATTGAATTTTGTGTATTTCACACCGAACATCTTAATTATCTTTTCACCTCCTTCCTGATTTGCAGCCTCTCATAGCCTCCCACTGAAATTCATGTACTCTGGCTCTATGTGAAGGCCTATCATGACAAGTTGTCCCCAGACTTCCCTCAAGGCCCATTCATCCACTGAGGTCTAGTCACTCTATCTAGAGTTCCACCTTTTAAGATCAGCTCTTTCTGTCCAACAGCAATCAGCTGCCAATAATTCTTTGACTTAATGGGGCCTGATGACCATTTCCACAGTTCTGTGCTGAGTTTTTGTTTGCTTAGATCACATGAGTCTTTTGCATGCTGTAGGTTCATATGAGCAACGTCCTAGGAGTCTGTAGGATTTTATTTTCATGTGATCATGCACCTTCTTCTTGGCTCTTGCAATTTTTTCATCCCCTGTTCCACAGTGATCTCAGAGCCCTGGCTGGGTAGAGTTTAATATAGGAGTCCTATCCAAGGACCCACATTCTGTAGATTTTTATTCTGTATGTTTAGGTCATTTGTGATCTTTTGTGTTCCTGGCATTCTGTTGCACGATTGAGCTTCATTAATGAGAGTTGAGAAATTTATTAGTGTTCTCTTTACCCCTTGTTCTATACTCCATGAGCCTTAGGTATTGAAGCTGCATTGTACATGTGTCACTTAGGCTTGGGCAACTTATAGATAGTCTCTGTGTATGAGGAGTTGTAGAGCTATAATAATCCCCATCTGTTGCAAAAGAAATTTCTTTCATGAGTGATGACTGGAATACTTTTCTGTAATATAAGTATCCATATTTTGCACATAGTAATAAAAAAGCATTTGTGTAGAGATGTGACAGACTTGGAGTTATTTCCCAAGATTTATGACCTGTCCAGCTGTATGTATTTGGGTATGTTTACAGTATCAAATAAGAGTTTCCTCTCATTGAGTGGACTTTATGTCCATTTAGAAAGCTGATGATTACCCTCAAGATAAAAGTGCCACTACTCCACCAATGTCATATTCTGTGCCAGTCCTTGATGTGGTTATTATCCCATAAAGCTGAGGTTGGACCATTGTTTGATGTTTTTCCTTAGCAGTTTTCTAAAGCTGTGAGAGATAGCCTTCAGGGAGTTGGCTTCAAGGTCAGTCCTAGCTCCATTGCTCCAAATCCTGTGTATAAAATGTGTCCTGTCTTCAGCAATAGAGTCCTACCTTCAAGTTCTGGGAGGCAATAAAGTGCTGTGGCAATAACCTGTGTAATTTTAGGGAGTGTATTGGACTACCTTGACCAAAAACTCAAAGGAAGGTTTTGTCTGTCTGGCACTATTTCCTGTTAAGTGGTCTTCAGCTATACACTTCAACTCATGAAGAGATATATGTAATTTGTCAGTAGGTTGTTGGACTAATACAATTCCCTCTGTTTTTTTTTTCACACTAGCTAGGCATTATTTATCTCTCCTCTGTCCCTCCCCATCTAAACCCACCTCCATGCCTCTCTCACTTAAAGTATCTCCATTTTCCTCAGTGCTCCCTTGACAATATTTGTCTCCTATGGTCCCACTTCTCTTGAGCTCCTTCTTCTGCTTTATCCAGATAGTCCTTTGGATAACACTTCCTTTTCACTTCCCATTTAATTACTCCCATTTTCCCCATACCTTAGTAACATCTGTGCCCTGCTGTTTTTCATACTCAGGTTCCTTCTTTTCCTTAACCTCCCTGGTTCCTTTCCATTGTTCAGGATCTGAAGTTACATTAGGATATATTCTCAAATATAAGGATTTGGTGCTAGGATCCATATATGAGGGAAAACACACATCATTTTTTTCCTGGGTCTGTGTTACTTCAAGTAGCATAGTATTTTCCAGTACCATCTATTTATTTGCAATTTTCATGATTTTATCTTTCTTTACTGATGAGTAGAAGTGCATTGTGTAAATATACCACATTTTCATTATCCATTTGTCAGTTGAGGGATGCTTAGGTTGCTTGCATCTCTTAGCTATTGTGTAAAGCACAGCAGCAAACATGGATGTGCAAGTATTTCTGAAGTAGGATGACTCCTGTGGCTATATGCCAACACGTGGTTTAGCCAGGCATATGGTAGGTTCATTTTTTTTTTGTTTTGTTTTTTAAGAATTCACCACACTGCTTTCCATAGGTGTTGCACAAATTCGTAATCTCACCAGAAGGGACTGAGCCTTCCACATTCCCAGCATCCTCTCTAACATTTGGTATCATTTGTTCTCTTGATCTTAGCCAGTCTGACTGGGGTAAGATGAAATCTTAAAATGGCTATAATTTGCATTTCCCTAATACTAATGATGTTGGCCACTTTTATGATGTTTCTTAGTCATCTTTATCTCTTCTTTTGAGAATTATCTGTTCAAATCCTTAGCCCATCCTTTAATTGGGTCATTGGTTTTCTTGATTCTTTGCTGAATTATTTATATATTTTGGATGTGTTGCTAGTGAAGGTTTTTCCTCTCCCTTTATGGGTTTTCTCCCTGCTTCTTTGGTTGTATATTTTGCTGTACAGAATCCTTTTTTGTTCATTGACCTCCAACTTTTGGATTGTTGACATTAATTCCTTAACAACTGATGGCTGAAGTAGAACATCATTTCTAACACATGTATGTTATAGGTTACTGCCAATGTTTTCTTCTAACAGTTTCAGAGTTTCAGATTTCACATTTCCATTTGGAGTTGGCATTTGTGTAAGATCAAAAATAACTTAGTTTCATTCATCTACAGGTTGAGATCCAGTTTTGCCAGCACCAGTTGTAGAAGATACTGTCATTCTTTCAGTGTTTTTTCTTGGCCCTTTGTCATATATCAGGTGGATGAAACTGCATGTACTCATGTTTGGTCTTCAGTTATGTTCCATTGATCTATGTATCTGTTATTGTGTCATTCCCATACTGTTTTTATGATTATAGCTCTATAAGTTTGAGTTTGTATAATAATCTCCCTAGCATTGCTCTTTGTGCTCAGGATTGCTTTAGCTATCCAGATCTTTTATTCATCCATATGAATTTCAGGACTTTTTTCTAAGACTGTGTAAAAATATCATGGACATTTTGATTGGGACTGCATTGAATCTATAGATTGCTTTTGGTCAGATAGTCATTTTCACAATATTAATTCTTTCAATCCATGAACAAAGGAGGTCCTTCCATTTTCTGCTGTCTTTGTCCATTGCTTTTTTAAAGATTTAAAATTTTCCTTTTAGAAATCTTTAACATCTTTCATAAGATTTATGAGTTCCCATGTACTCTTTTTTGTTTGGTCTTTTTGAGACAGAATCTCCCTGTAGCCCCAGCTGTCCTGGAACTCACTAGTTCAGCCTGAACTCACAGAGATCTGAATGCGTGCCTCTGCCTCCCAAGTGCTGGTGGCATGTGTGCCACCATGCCCAGCTGAGTTTCCATGTACTCTTTATCTGATTTCTTGTTATTGGAATATAGACAGTCTATATAGGTTAATTTTGTAGGTTAATTTTATAACATGCCACTTTACTGAAAGAGTTAATCATTTCTAGGAGGTTTTTGATGGAATTATTGGGATATTTTAGGTATAACATCCAAAAAATGGATAAGTTGATGTCTTCTTTTCCAATTAGTACTCTGTTAATTTCTTTTCATTGTCTTATTGTTCTAGCAAGAGTTTCAAGCATTACATTAAAAAGGAGTAGAAAATAAATAAATAAATAAAAAGGAGTAGAGATAGTTAACAGCCTTGTCTGGTTCCTGATTTTAATGGGAATGTTTCCAGTTTCTCTCCATTTGGAATCAGTGTAAGTATAATCATCTCATAATCACAAAAATGAAATAACTAAAGTGTATTATATTTATTATACCTTTGGTATTATTAAATACATGATATTTTAATAGCTATAACAATAGTTTTGACTATTAAGTTATGTTTTATTGGATGTTCTCTTCTTATTAGAGTTAGATCTATGGAGCTAAATTGTTTTAGAGAAAACACACAGAATATTTTTCTAAAATCTTAAACTGTTAATTTTTACTTTTTACTGACACTTTCCCATATTTATTCAGAAAAATTCTACAGGTTAAATATTTTTATTTAATGTAAAATAGCTTTAAAAAATAAAGCTTGGATCCCAACAGTTGGGAAGCAATGACTGGAAAATCTCTCTGGGTTTGAGTCCAGCCTGTTCTACATAGCTAATTTCAGGCCAGCTTGAGGCTGCAGGGAGACTCAAAATGAAAATTTAAAAAGAAAAAATAATAAAAATAAAGCTTTTATTCCTACTCAGTAAACTTCCAACACCCCTCACAATATTTCTATCAGTATCAGTTTTATTTCACATTAACACTAAATTCATATATACTTAATAGCTCCCTTATAGTTAGAGATAAGAATACCTTTCTTCTTACATTATGGAAAAAAATCTATCTATATTCTTTTAATAAATTTGGACTGTCTGAGTAACATTGTAACCTATGTCTAGAAAAAAGAAACATTTTCTTCTTATCTTTGCCTCAGAATTTTAAGGAGAGTAATCTGTACTTTGTAGACTGGGGTTTTCTGGAAATGTAGGGTAAAGTACAGATTCAGATTCTGCTCAGGCCTTCCTGTCAATGCTTATGTCTTTCTCCACTGACTCATCAATGCATTTATTCACTGAAGCCCCTTTAAATTCATCCATTAATTAGTTTCTTCTTTTAAACATATTAACAACTGTCTACTAAAGATTGTGGCATTTGACTGGAGGCTTAAATTATGAGAGGAATTTGAAAATATAAGCAGCCTGATAGAAATTGCGTAATAAATATGGAGAAGTAAAAATAAATTATTCAGTTTTCTCCAGACAGCTGACTTCCAGTCAACCTCCAGTCCCAGTGGATGAGCCTACCCCTTAAAAGCACAACTTGCAAACAGACCATGATGGTTCACTACTGTTATTTGTCTGAGGAAAGCCAATCCACCCAGAGTCCTGGAAAATGTGCCTAACCTGCAGCTATCTGAGGGTTCTTCTGTGGAGTAATTCTCACAAGAACAGCAGCTAAAAGAATATGTGAGGAAAATGTATGCTTTTCCCTTTTGCAGACTCTTACCAAGCAATGAAAGTCATGTTCTACTCTCAGAAGCTTTCTGAAGTCCAATAGCTCAACTTAAAATATTCTGGATAGTGTATTAATTACTTTTCTTCTTGTCAAGATAAAGTCCCTGACACAATCAACTTAAAGAGGAAGGGTTGATTTTGTCTCACAGTTTGAAGGTTCAGTCAATCTGGTGGGAAGTCATGGCCACAGGGTGGTCACATTACATCTGCAGTCAAGAAGCAGAGAAAGATTATGTCAGTTCTCAATTAGCTTTCTCCTTTTTCTTCAGTCATAGATTCCACCCATAGAATGGTGACTCACCCTTAGGGTGGGCATTGTCACCTCAGATAACTCAACATATAAACTGCCTCACAGAAATGCCCGGAGATTTTCCTTCTAAGTGACTCTAAGTCTTGTCAATATTTACCATTCCAGTAAATATTCACTGTGACAGATAGTATTCTGATCCTTTCTATCATATTTTTCCCTATGGGGCAAAAATTTCCTTGGGATCTTCCTAGATCTTCCTCCAAGGTTACATGCCATTCTAGAATAAAAATTGCTAAAAAGACTATTTATATTATTTTAACTTGATTTAATTTCATTGTAATAATGTGACAACATTTTGTTTAGGTAACAGAATAAATACAACTTTTTTAGGTTATTTCCAACTGAATTTTAATAGGACCTGGCTGACCCTAATTTGGTGTTTCAGAAAATACATAATAAAACATGAGCAATTCAGCTAACTGTGTGTTTACCTCCTTCTAAATTCACTAACATATTACCTATTTTAACTCGGATTCACTTATCTTTCCTTTTCACAAAACCTTTTTTGTGTGTTCTTCCTTGATAAATATTCCCATTAAACACAAACAGTATGTAAAGAAAGAGGATAAGTAAAGTTACAGATATGTTTTAGGTATAGCTGGGAGATTACTTCGTAAATATTTCTAGGAATATGGGACTTTTTACATATAAGTAATAAACCACAGACATCCATAAATACTGATATATGAGCAGATGACATCAGCTGCCTTGTGTTCTCCCAGGCAGCTGTGAAAGCTTGGTGACCATGTCAGTGAAGAAGTCTTAAAGACTGTACAGAACAGAAGGGTGCAGATTAATATGTGACATTGAAAATCACATGAGACAGATAGATCTGAGATATTTTAAAAGCCTGAATTGTTATCATGAAAACATGAAGAAGGGTTGAGAGAAAAGTGGGAGATTGAGTAGGGAATCAATTTTTAAAATAATACAGATAGCCCGGCAAGGTGGCACATGCCTTTAATACTAGCATTTGGGAGGCAGAAGCAGGTGTATCACTGTGAGTTCAGGGCCAGCCTGGTCTACAGAGTGAGTTCCAGGACAGCCGGAGCTATAGGGAGACCTTGTCTCCAAAAGGAAAATAATAATAAAAAAATAATAATCCAGATGCATCAAAGCCATTTCCAAATGTTGAAAGTGCAAATGTTCTCCAATTCAAATTTGGACTTCAAAGTAAATGAAGTGTCAACAAGCAGGTGTTTTGTTGTTGTTGACTCAGCAACTGACATTTGGGGGAAAGGCCAGAGACTGAGATTTGATTCATCTGTCAGGTGAATTTGGATGACACGTAGGAATGCTCTTTAATGACTTTCTCAAAGAAAATCTGTGAGGATGAAGTCAATGAACCTTGGTGCCCCCTCACCTCATCAATTTAGTAGCTGCTGGTAAACAAGCCTCTTGAGATCATCTTAGAATCTCTTCTTACTCAGGAAAAATTAATGGAAGAAAAGATGCATATGAGAGCATGTATGAGAAAAGCTATACAATTTTTTCTACCTGAGTGCTTCGCCACATCTCAGCGGTAGTGAGATGCTGCTACATCTGCTAGGATGGACATCCCTCAGCCTGCACAGCTAGAAGTAATCTTGCTATGGTAAGTACACCCAAGCACATCAGACTCAGCAAGATTCAAAATGGGAAAATTTGGGGCTGCACAACTGTTTTTTAACTCTCTGATCCAACACTGACACCCTTGAATGGTGGTACCGAGCATTGGTTCAGTCTTGACTTGAAGTCTTCTTCTTCCTGGTCTCTAAACCATCAAATTTGCTGCTTCCTAAGCCACGTTCCCCAGCTCTTGTTTTCTAGGTTTTTAAAATCCATTCCTTTAATTATATTGTAGCTCTACAGATTTTCACTAACTTCCTGCTGTCTTAAAAACAATTAGAAAAAGTATTTTACTTTTATTTACTTTAGATTTTTTTTACTTATTTACTTTATTTATTTTATTTACTTTAGATTTAGTAGGGATTATTTTTAATAACACAAATATGATAATAAAAAACAAATGCTTTATCAACACTTCTTATTACATGTCCCTAAAAATTTATCTCTACTTAATTCTTTGCATCATATTATATCAGGTCTGATTTCAATGGTAGACTATCATTTATATTCACAAGTTTATTTGGATATCATATATGTGAATATCAGCTATAATTTTATTATTACTTGAAATCCATTTTCAGAGACCATTTCTTTAAAGAAAATTGTTAAAATAAATTGGTTTAATCATAGCCAGAATTCTACTTGTCCTGTGATATTCATAAAGATTCCTGAATAATATTTATTTTTCATCCCTGTTTGCCATCTCAGTCGCTATCAGCCCAAGCTTTGAAGCTAATAAGACCAACAATTTCAGATGATGAATTTCAGCTTTCTCATGACTCTGAATGCTAATACAAGGTGTTGGGGCTATTAAACACACAGCTCTGCACATTCCAAAGCATCTTATCATTCCAGCCACTTTATTTTATTTTAATTTCAATGTAAATTATCCCCTCCTTAAGATAGAATTTAAATGCATGTAAAAACTTTTTTAAAGTGCATTTTATATACTTTACAGATGCATATACATATGTTTGTTTAATTTCTTTCTTCAGACAATTTAAGCTGAGATTTTTAAATTGTCAGCTACTGAAATTCAGATACAAACAAATGTGTCTGATCAGAACCATCAAGCATTTCCTTTTTTTATAAATAAATCTAATTATTATCTTCCTCAAGCTGCCAAAATATGCTACTGTTCTGTTCATTTTGAAACTTCTCACAAGGGCACTTCTTACATACAGGACATTTTCATGGAATAGTGCTTTCTCCCCTTCTCAAGAGTTACTTTCAAATTAAATCCTTTAAGATAATATTTACAAACAAGAAATGGTGGTAGAGAAACTGAGATCTTTTCCAAATCTTCACAAAACTGAAATAATACATCAGGCACACATCTGCAGGGAGGGATGGAAGGTGGTTCAGAAAGACACAGTATTGCAAAGGTAAACAGCAGACACACCAGGTAAAAGCCATAAACAGCAACTTTTAGATTTGTTAAAGAAAAAGTAACCTGAATTAGTCACTGTTCAACATAGCAGGGAAAAGGAGACTCTTGCTCAAGAGAGCTTTAAGGAAAGGAGAAAAGAAGTGTCAGCAAACTCCACATTTGACAATCTTGAAATCGAAAGACACAGGGTGGGAGAGCTGTCACACTGCAGCAAGCAGATGTTGTGGAGTGGGGTGGAAGTGGGGAGTCCACTCCTAGCTTATTCACTTGTGCCTAGTGGGTAACCATCTCATCTTACCATCAAACCTTTATGTATAAGCTGCAAAGGCCTTCAGTCTCCTTTAAGTGAGAGAACAGCCAGAGTCAGTATTGGGCAGGAATCTATGCACATAGGCCTAAGTGGTCAGATGAAAGACAACTACAGAGGGAAGCAAAGGTTGGTTCCATCTGAGAACTGTGGCTGGACATGGAGGCAGAAGAATGAGCTCTGTGTAAATAGGAACAGGGGACTGGGACAGAGACCACCATAAGCTCTCATGACCAGGACACCTGAAACCTTCAGTGCCTGCAACTCACACACAGTACAGTGCAGATCAGGCTCAGAGCATCAGCCAGTATCTGGGGAACAGCTTTTGGTCATGCTGAATATGCTCACGACTCCTGTTAGAATGCTTCTGGTATGAAAGATGCATCCAACCAATTGGCGCAGATGCTGAAAGTGCCTTGCGGGCAGGTCTTATATGCGCCAAGGTGCCAGACCTGGGAACAGAAACACTGGAGGCAATTCTTCCCATCAGTGGTTATAACAGCATGTGAACTTCATGGAAAAGTAAGGCAGGGCTTAGTCTGCAAGTGGAGCATTTTGACTTTTCCTGTTTAGATATCGGAGAGAAAACGACTCACATTCCCTCACACAGAAATTAAAGGACATAAGTAAGAAGCCTACCAGAGACTCCAGCCATCTCAAACCTCCTTATTCTCAAGAAGGAGGAAATACTGGCTGATCTTTATTATTATTACCCTTAGTACTGTTGCTTTTCTATCTCATCTCCTATATTTCCCCTTCTCCTTGTGTTCACTTTTTCACTTCTAAATGATTAATACATTTGATTCACTAATTTTTAAATCTTAGTCTATTTTATACACTTTTTTTTAATCCTCTGCCCTTTTGGTACTGTAGTTGTTATAGATGTATTTTAGTTGTCACTGGGATTTTCTCTCTCTCTCTCTCTCTCTCTCTCTCTCTCTCTCTCTCTCTCTCTGAGTAGTATTGGCAGTTGAGAACTAAAGAGAAGGCTGATCATTAATAAAGTCCTTGTCTGAGTGAAGAGAGAGCTACTCCAACTGATGTACAAACAGCAATGTAGAAACATAAGAAACATGTAAAAGGGAGATAAGATGATCCCTCTAAAAGCTCATAACTCATAAATAACTGGATAAAAATATATTAGAATATGTGAAATATGAGGCAAATTTTTTTTTAAATATAGTTTAAAAAATAAAAGTACCCTCAAGGAGATCATTTAAAGTGGTAAGTTAAACGGAAAAAGGAATTAAAGGATTTGGTGGAGCCTAAGACAAGAAATTTCTCAGAATAGAAAAATTGGAAATAATCAAATGGAGGTTTTGGAAATTGAAATCTTCACATGTCTAATTAAACAAACAGAGCCTCAGTGGGTTCGCCAACACACCAGAATAAGTAGAATTAGCAATAAGAGCAATGGAGGAAAAGCTGGGTAGTTATTATGTTAAGATATGGCTAGTGAAGCCCAAAGCATTCCCAACAACAGCTTTAAATAAAGCTAGGTTCAATGCCAGGAATGGACAACCTCTTTCAAAGATGCTGATCAGAGGTCCTATAGACCCTCAGACAGTACTGGACACTGCCACTGCTTTTGTACCCACCAGAACTTCACAGTAAGACCTTATTGCTGTAGATACTACATAAAAGAACTATAAAACGGATAGGGGCTGGAGAGATGGCCTAGCGGTTAAGAGCGCCGACCGCTCTTACAGAGGACCCGGGTTCGATCCCCAGCACCCACATGGCGGCTGAGAACCGTCTGAAACTCCAATTCCAGGAGAACTCCAGTTCCAGGGGAATCCGATACCTTCTTCTGACCTCCGCGGCATTGCACGACACGGGTGCACAAACTTGCATGCAGACAGTACATTCATACACATACAGAAATAAATTAAAAAAAAAAAAAAGAACTATAAAACGGATAAGGAGAAATCAACCTAGTGCTGATTTCAAAGGTTTATCTCTATTAAATAGCTTTCATAGTATTGGAAAGGGCTATTGAAGCTACCTGAAGAGACAATTTAGCATGAGCCTTACCAAGATGTTAATCCTGCAAGCTACAACTGGACTGGTAAGATGTACCCACTGCAACAATAGTGGGATGAACATCATAGGCACAACCATTTTTCTAATTGGACAGATGTTCCACATCAGAGAATGGAGCCCATGCCTGGCATTGATATCAGGCTTAGAGACCTGAGTCTAGGCAAGTCACATGGCATAAGGGAGAGCCTAATTCCAGTTTTCTACTAAATAGATAGAGAATTAAACTGATTTCTAATGACTTAATGTTATACCCATAGATTGCTGCATCTGTCCACTCCCAGCAGACAAGCACACTTAGGCACTAGATGGGATTAATGTGCAGAGAACCTACAACTGGCCAAAATGCAGAGAATAAGGGGCTTCAGACTACTTATCCTTGAATAGGACATCTATGTAAAACTTCAGCCTCCCAGGGCTCAAGGGTCATTCTAGATGAGGGAATAGAAATATTGTATGAGCCTGAGAAGGTGGATGAAGGAGAGTTTTCCAGAAATGAACATTATAGGCATAACCAACTACATTCTTTTTTTACAGTTACCAAAGAAAATGCTATTCATGCTTAAAGTAAAAAAGCAATTTTAGTCAAGAAAAATGATGCACCAGATAAATGGTAACATACCATTTTTTTAACGTAGAAGTATCAAAACAAGAATTCTTTGATTCTCTAAAGAGGTGGTCTCTACAAAATGAAGCTTAAAAGAAATCTTTTACATACCAATTTGCTAAAATAATCTGCTGACAATCTGTCATTTTCTCTTATGATGGACTTTTGAAAGAATGAAGTTTTTGTTTGTTTGTTTGTTTGTTTTAATTTTCATTTTTTTAATTTATGCTTTGTGTATTTCATACATCATTCTCCAATTCAGTTCAGGCATATTTCCCTTTCCCTTACCCCCACCCCACCCCATCCCAGATCATGCATTCTGCCATAACTTTCCTGCATCTTTCTCTGTTTTTTTTTCATTTTTTAACAATAAGTGATAATTTATGAGTAAAAGCATCCTTCATGTAAAACCAATTTTCAAGCAGTTGTGCCCAAACCCACACAGCCCATGGGTCCCATCATCCAGCAGACGGGGCTTGTATGTTCAATCAAGTTGATCAAATGAGTGTCCAGACTATATTGTTGTAGTTTCACCATTCACCCCAATTGCAGCCCTTACATTCTACCATAACCCCCTCTTCCACAGATTGTTCCCTAGGCTTAGAAAAGGGGCACAGGTGGATGAGAAGCAAAACAGTCTACTTTCTCTGGAGCTGTTGTCTTGGACTCTGCTCAATTCTGACTGTTTCCTTCCATGGGCTGACAGTTTGTCCAGAAATAACCTTTCGATCCTACTAATGAAGCACAAGCAATTAGATATATAGGTATTTAAACAGTACTAATTGTTAATGAAGTTTTAAGGCCAAATGTATATTTCTTTCTTCTCCCTTTCCCTGACATTCCACTCTCCCTGCTGTCATACCATCCCTATGACCCCTCACAAGGGCAAATTCCTTTGTCTGTGTCTTCTTCATTGGTCCAGAAGGGGCATAATCAAAATGAGAATACATTGCTGACTTGGCTAGACCTCAAAGGCAACTTGGTACAAGGTTGTTTCCCTCACCAGAATCGTACTTTGGGGAGTATCCCCACTTCTAAAGAGCTGTGATCACCCTATTTATCATCTACTAAAAAACAAGGCATTAAAGGGTAGTCTATGTTATACTCAGCTTTTGGGGGAAGTTTTAAACACACCGTGAACATCAGGCTTATGTTAGATGTAGAATTTTCAAAATTAGAAGTCTTTTTCCATGAAGGAAACCTTTTCTTAAACTAAAGGGGGAGGGAGAGGGAAAGACTGACTACAGCCACCAGCTGCTTTCTAATTGGATTGAGATTCCACTTTCAGAAGATGGAGGCCCTGACTTCCATATCAAGGAAATAGAGTTCTTTTCCTGTTATCAAGGAAACAGGGAGACAGAAATTGGTATGAAGGAAAGAGTTCTCCAGACAGATGGGCAGTTACTCCTTTGAACTCAATGGGGTGGTGACAGCATGAATGACTCCCACATGACCTCAAGACAGACAAAATTCCAGAACAGACTTGGGGAAGAGAGGAAGAATCCAAAACCTACCTGAAGAACTTTCAGCAATAGATGGATGCTGGGAAGAGTGTATTCATCTTGTTTAAGAGTAAGATTTAGTAGGTTCACCAGGCTCCAGTGGATAAATTCACACAAAGGGGCATTTGGGAATACAAATCTGACTCTGTAATCCTTAATTATCCATTTATCTATCTAATTTATCTAACTATCTATCTTTCTATCATGTATCTACCACCTTATCTATGTATGTATATATTAGAATACACTATATATATATATATATATATATATATATTTATAAAAGAATTATCGTAATAGGTTTTAGTAAGGGTGTTCGATATTTAGAGTGTCTAATATTATAAAGTATATGAATCTTGCAAATATCCAATAAAAAATTTTAAGAGTGCTGGCACACACATAGGAGAAGAAGTCTAAGATCCTCGGGGCAGAAGAAGTCGACATACAAAGTGAAGTCATATAAAATACATTACATTCAGTGAGATAACTGAAAACATAACCAAGAACAAGGAAAAATTATTAAAATAGCAAGAGGGAACCAGTTACTGACAAGGATAACATCATAACTGTATAGGCACCTCACAGTGGAAACTAAAACCAAGAAAACAGAATGAAATACTTTCATCCTCGAGAGGAAGTAACCCACGACTAAGACTGCGCTATCCAGTGCCATCTTTGTTAAATAGTGGAGAAACAAAGCCCCTTCAAGACTGCACAAAGTAAAGAATCTCATGGAAAGTAAGATATCATAGTTGAAAGTCCTACATACAAAAGGGGAAGTCATTCCAGGTCATTGGAATTGTCAGAAGAATTACATCACATAGCAAGAGATAACAAGACAAAAATTATTCACTCGGTAAACCACCAAACCACTGAGATTGATAAGAAATGAAATAAAAAGCATAAGGTAAATCAAAGATAAAAATATACACAAAAATCAACACAATTCTTGCTAGTACGTTAACTGTAAATACTCTTTAATTAAAATATCAAACTGGGAGTGCACAGTGCTTAGATCAGGGACCTCCCAGGACCATCTGAAGCACACATAGGAGCCAGGGGCTTCAGCAAGGCAGATTTTAGGATAGATCTACTCCTGGGTTGTTGGATAATTGATTCGTTAGTTTGTTGGATAACTAAATCTTTCTCTGGAAAGGCTGGTAGGGTGGAATCGCCCTGCTAGCTGGGATTAAAGGTGGGCCTGTTAAAATATTGACTGTTGTGGCTGTCAGGGCGGAGTCACCCTTCTAGCTGGTATTAAAAGTGGGCCTGTTGTCACTGTGAGACTTGAGTGCACAGTGCTTAGATCAGGGACTTCCCAGGAAGAAGAATTCCCAGCACAGAATACCAGGGCATGGGCTAAGTCAGGCATAACCAACCCACCCCCTCCAGCCCTGCCAACTGGAATTGCTGAGAGAGTTTCTAAGTGGATTTTTTGGAGAACCTTCAGAACAGAAAAGGAAGAGTGAATTAGATTTCCAATATATAAACAAAATTGAAATCCTGCAACCTAGACAAGTCAACACTCCATAAACAAGGAGAAAAAAAAAAAAAGGCATCTGAAGGAGGCAAGCAAAGAAAGCCTTCAACACAGTGAAAAGCATTTGTGATTTGCATCAGAATACAGGCAACAAAAAAAAAAAAAAAGGGAAAACCACATGCCAGTGACACAATGAAGGGACAACATGGGAAAGGTGTAGGATAATTCCACACCAAGCTCTACCAACCTTGTGGGAGATTGTTACAGTGGGATCCCCCTGGGGGTGACCCAAGAAACAGATCTCAGAGGAAAAATCACAGACCTATCTTGAGAAATTAAAGAATATAAAGAACAAGTCAGAGAACTAAGGAGAGAGAATGAAAAACTGAAGAAGGACCTAGAGAGAGACAATGACAAACTTTGGAAAGAACTAAAGGGAGAAAATGACAAACTCCAGAAAGAACCAGAGGGAGAAAATGACAAACTCCAGAAGGACTGAAAAAGGAAGCTGACTAGTGAAGTAACCAAGAAGAGAATGAGAAGCTCCAAAAGGAAGTGGAAATACTAAAGAAATCAGAGGATGAAATGAAAAAGGAAATAGAACACTCATCTAATCAAGAGGAAAGGAATGGAAAAAGCCTCAGAAGTAGAATGGAGGAATCAGAACAAAGAATATCAGACCTGGAAGATAACACAGAACAACTAAAAAGCTCAAGTAAAGATTATGAAAATTTTAAAAATCCACAAAAGTGGAACAACCAGGAAATATGGGACACTATGAAAAGATCAAACATTCACGTCATAGGAATAGAGGAAGGAGAAAAATCCCAAGAGAATAGTATTGATCAGATCTTCAACCAAATATAGATGAAAATTTCCCCAAACTAAAAAAGCACAAACACATACAAATACAAGAAACACATAGAACTCGAAACAGACAAGATCAGAAAATAAACTCCCCATGCCATATCATAGTTAAAATGCTAGACACTCAAAACAAAGACAAAATTCTGAAAGCCACAAGAGAAAAACAAGTTACATATAAGGGGAAAACCATCAGAATTACAACTGACTTCTCAGCACAAAACACGAAAGCAAGAAGAACATGGAGCAAAGCATTCCTAGTGTTAAAAGACTATGGATGCCAACCTAGAATACTATACCCAGCAAAAATGTTGATTATAGTTGAAGGAGAGAGAAAAATATTCCATGACACAAACAAGATGATAGAATACATGTTCAGAAAACCAACTCTTCGGAAAATACTTGAAGCAATTCAAAGGACAGAAGATAGGAACGACTATCCCAAGCACCAAGAAAGAGAAACTAATAAAAACATAACTGCAGAAGTAGAAACCGAGACTAAAAATGCAATTGATAATAAGGTGAAAGGAAGCAATATGCATCTTTCAATTATAACCATAAATATGAATGGACTAAACTCCCCAATCAAAAGACATAGACTGGGAGATTGGATTAGGAAACAAAACCCATCTATGTGCTGTCTACAAGAAACACATCTCAGTCTCAAGGACAGGCACCAACTTAAGGTGAAGGGATGGAAAAAATACTCTAAGCAAATGGTACCAAAGAGAAAGCAGCTGTTGCTATTTTAATATCAGACAAAACAGACTTCAAAACAAAAGAAATCAAAAGAGACAAAGAGGGTCATTACATCTTTATCAAAGGTAAAATTGACCAGGGCTGGACAGATGGCCTAGCAGTTAAGAGCACCGACTGCTCTTGCAGAGGACCGGAGTTCGATCCCCAGCACCCATATGGCAGCTGCGAACAGTCTTTAACTCCAGTTCCAGGGGAATCTGACACCCTCTTCTGACCTCCGTGGCATTGCATGACACTGGTGCACAAACCTACATGCAGACAGTACATCCATACACATACAAAAATAAATTAAAAAAATAAAAAAAACAAAGGAATAATTGACCATGAAGACTTCACAATCATGAATATATATGCACAAAACTCTGGTGCACCAAACTTTATAAAGACCTCAAGGCACAGATTAACCCCAGCACACTAATAGTAGGGGACTTCAATACCCGACTAAGTCCTTTGGACAGATCAACAGGACAAATAATAAACAGAGGGATATCTGAATTGAATGACACAATACACCAAATGGACCTCACAGACATCTACCAAAAATACCAGAGAATACACTTTCTACTCAGCACCCCATGGAACATTCTCCAAATTAGACCACATACTGGGACACATAAAAAAAAAAAAACTCAACAAATACAAAAAGATTGAAATAATTTCATGCATTCTATCAGACCACAGTGCAATAAAGCTCAATATCAACACCAGGATAAGCACTACAACCTACAAGAACACATGGAGACTAAACAACACTCTCCTGAATGGTGAATGAGTCAAGGAAGAAATAAAGAAAGAAATAAAAGCATTCCTGGAATTGAATGACAATGATAATACAACACAACAAAATCTATGGGACACTTTAAAAGTGGTCCTAAGAGGGAAGTTTATAGAGTTGAGTGCCTACATTAAAAACAAAAAACAACAACAACAACAAAAAAAAAAAAACAGAAAGAGCACAAGTGAATGATCTAACACTGCAGCTGAAAACACTTGAGACACAAAAATAAATGAACCCTAAACACAGCAGACAGGAAGGAATAACAAAAATCAGAGTAGAAATCAATGAAATAGAAACAAAGAAAACCATGCAAAAAATCAATGAATCCAAAAGTTGGTTCTTTGAGAGAATATACAAGATAGACAGACCTCTAGCCCAATTAACCAAAAGAAAGAAGGAACAACTCCAAATCAATAGAATCCATGATGAAAGGGGAAATATCACAACAGACAAGGAAAAAACCCAGACAATCATATGGAAATACTTCAAAAACCTATATTTTACTAAGTTTGAAAACCTAGAAGAAATGGATGGGTTGGAGAGATGGCCTAGCAGTTAAAGAGTGCCAACTGCTCTTGCAGAGGACCCAGGTTTGATCCCCAGCACCCACATGGTGGCTGAATTCCAGTTCCAGGTGAATCTGACACCCTCTTCTGACCTCCACAGCATTGCATGACATGGGTGCACAAACCCACATGCAGACAGTACATTCATACACATAAAAAATAATAAATTAAAAATATATCAAAAAAAGAAATGGATGAACATCTGAAATCCTGAAAATCAACAAAGATCAACCAAGAAGAGATAGACAACTTAAACAAACCCATAATATATGAAGAAATTGAAGATGTAATTAACAAGAAACCCTCCAACTAAAAATAGTCCAGGCCCAGATGGTTTCATTGCAGAATTCTATAAAATATTTCAAAAAGACTTAAAACCATTATTACTCAAATTATTTAGAAGGATACAAACAGAAGGAATTCTCCCAAATTCCTTCTATGAAGGCAGCATCACTCTAATACCAAAACCAGGCAAAGATACAAAAAGGAGAACTATAGACCCATCTCATTAATGAACACAAATGCAAAAATTCTAAACAGGATACTTGTAAATTGCATACAGACCCACCTCAAGAAGATCATCCATCAGGACCAAGTTGGATTCATACCAGAGATGCAGGGATGGTTCAACATATGAAAATCAATAAGTATCATCAAACATATAAAAGGACTGAAGGACAAAAACCACAAGATCATCTCAATTGACTCAGAAAAAGCCTTTGAAAAAATCCAGCATCCCTTCATGCTTAAAGTCCTAGAGGGAATTGGATTGGAGGGATCATTCCTCAATGTAATCAAAGTCATATACAGGAAACCCACAGCCAATATCATCCTAAATGGGGAAACTTCAGAAGCATTCCCTTTAAAGGCAAGAACTTGGCAAGGCTGCCCCCATCACCACTCCTCTTCAATATAGTGCTTGAAACACTTGCTAGGGCAATAAGGAAAGAACGGGAAATTAAAGGAGAACTAATTGGAAAAGAGGAAGTCAAACTATCCCTTTTTGCTGATGATATGATTGTTTACTTAAGGGATGCTAAAAACTCCACCAGAAACCTCCTAGAAATGATTAAGACCTTCAGTAAAGTGGCAGGATACAAAATTAACCAAGAAAAATCATTAACCTTTACACCAAAATCAAGCAACTGAAAAAGGAATTCAAGGAGACCGTCCCACTCACAATAGCCTCAAAAACAGTAAAATACCTAGGAACAAACCTAACCAAAGACACCAAAGATCTCTAGAAAAACACTTTTAAACCCCTGAAGAAGGAAATTGAAGAAGACATCAGAAGATGGAAAAACTTCTCATGCTCATATATTAGGAAAATTAATATAATAAAAATGTCCATTCTACCCAAACTCTTGTACAGATTTAATTCAATCCCTTTTAAAATCTCCAAGAGTTTTTTCACAGGCTTGGGAAAAAAGTCCTTAATTTCATTTGGAAAAACAAAAGACCCCGAATAGCCAAAACAACCATGAGTGAAAAGAGCAATACAGGGGAGTTCTCTATACCAGACTTCAAACTATACTACAGGGCTACAGTCATAAAAACAGCTTGGTACTGGCACAAAAACAGACCTGTTGACCAATGGAACAAAACTGAAGATCCAAACTTGAGCTCATACAATTTCAGCCACTTCATACACAACGGAGGAAAGACAGCATCTTCAGCAAGTGGTGTTGGCAAAACTGGATCACCACTTGTAGAAGAATGAAATTAAACCACTACCTCTCACCCTGTATGAAAGTCAACTCCAGATGGATCAAAGTGCTCAATGTGAAACCCCAAACTCTGAAGGTGATAGAAGAAATAGCTGGCAGCTGACTACAAGACATAGGCGTAGGAAAAGACTTTCTAAATCAGACAGCAGCTGTGCAAGAATTAAAGTTGACAATTGACAAATGGGACCTCATTAAACACAAAAGCTCTGTTCATCGAAAGAAACAATCAAGGAAGTGAAGAGAAAACCCACAAAATCGGAGGAAACCTTCACCACAGATACATCGGACAAAGCATTGATTTCCAGAGTTTATAAACTACTCAAAAAACAAAGAAAGAAAACAAATGAATCACTCAAAAGATGGAGCAAAGAACTGAACAGAGACTTCAAAGTGAGGAATTAGAGATGGCTGAGAAACTTCTTAAAAAGTGTTCCACATTGCTAATAATTAAGGAAATGCAAATTAAAACCACATTAAGATATCTCAGTCTGATAAGACTGGCTAGGATCAAGAAAACAAATGATACCAAGTGCTGGAAAGGTTGTGGGGAAAGGTGAACACTCATCCACTGCTGGTAGGAATGTAAACTTGTACAGCCACTATGGAAAGCAGTGTGGAGAACCCTTGGAAGACTCAAAACGAGCTTACCAGTGCTCCTGCGTTTATACCCACAAGACTCATCTTAGAGCAGAGATACATGCACAGCTATGTTTATTGCAGCCCTGTTCACAATAGCAAAAAGCAGTAACCAACCCAAATGTCCCTCAACTGACAAGTGAATAGAGAAATTGTGGTGCATCTACACAATGGAGTTCTATGCAGCAGTAAAAAAGGACAACATCATGAACTTTGCAGGTAAATGGATGGAACTAGAAGATATTATGTTAAGTGAAGTAACACAGTCCCAGAAAAACAAATGAGGAATGGTATCCCTCATCTGTAGATGCGAGTGCCAATAAACTAGTTGTAAATATTTCTTGTTGGGAGTGATGCATATTGGAAAGAACAACAACACCACCAACAACAGAAAAGACTGCACCAAAGAACTGACTGAAATGGTGAATTTGGTGGGGTAGGTGGTTGGGAGAGGGACATGGGTCTAGATTCAATTTGTAACATAATCTTGTACAATTTTATATACATATATATACTTATATATATGTAAAACAATAAATTAAAATGAAGAAAAAATTAAATTAAATAAAAAAATCAGCCTGGGTAATTGAATTAAATGAGATGTAACTATTTTCTTTCTCACTGGCAAAGTCACACCAAACATAAAGGGAAAGGATGACAAGTAATGTTTCCTAAAGATAAAATCCAGACACAAGCGAGATACATATGTATGTCCACAAACTCATAACTACTGCAGTAAGCCAGAACAAGTCAGAAGAGATGAACATAGGCACTGAAGAGGAAAAGGTCATCAAGAATATTTAATGAGAGTGAATACCTATGTGTCTATCATTGGTGCACAAATTTCAGGGCTGGAAACAAACACTATTGGAAATAAACAGATAAATCTGTCCAGATAAAACAACAGTGGGAGACTTCAATATCACACCCTCATCATTAGGTACATCATCAAAAATAAAAAAAATAATAATAATAATAATAACAAATCAGAATGAAGCTGCAGTATAGATTAAGGACAGAGTACAACATTTTCAAGATAATTCATTCACTATTTGTAGATAAGCGTTCTACTCAGGAGGCCATGGAATATCCTCCAAATGAATTGTATTTTAGAGCCAGAAAGCAAGTCTTAATCAATAGAAAATTATTTTAATTCCTTTTATCATAGCATATCATACTGGATTTAAGCTAGAAATTAGCAGTAAGAGAGACAACAAGAACTGAACAAACATAAATAAGTTGAAAACTACACTTTGACATGACTAGTGACTCCCTGCTGAAATCAAGGGAAAATAAAACTTCCTAGAATAAAAATAAATTAGCAACATACATTGATGATATTCAATGAACAGACATTATACCTGTGAATGCTTACACCAAATAAAATTTCAACAGGTCTGATTTCTGTTGATGTACCTCAAAAATCATAGAAAGACTAGAAGTCACAATACTGTTCAAAGGAAAGAAGCAATAAAGATCAGAACTGACATTATGAAATCCAAACCCAAAGAACTGAACACAAGCACTATGGACAAACCTTTAATCAAAACCAGCCAAAATTAACAAAGAACAAAATCAGTAAAATTAGAAGTGAAAAGAGATAGAGGGTTTGCTCAGCAGTTAAAGCAGAGAGAACTACTCTTGCAAAAGCCCCAAGGTGGGTTTCCAGCACCCAGATTAGGTTGCTGGCAATGGCCTGTAACTCAAGCTCAGTACTATATGATATCTTCAGTAGGCACTGCACTCACAAGTACATGACCCTCCAACCCCACAGAGACACTGCTCTTATTTGTTCTCTTGTTACTATAATCAACACCATAACTAAAAGCAACCTGAGTAGAGAAACAATTTATTTTCCAGGTTACAGCTCATCATGTAGAGAAACAAATGTATAAACTCAAGGCAGCTTAAAGCAGAAATCAAGCAGAAACTACTAAGGAACACCACTTAGTGGCTCACTTCCTTTGGCTTGCCCAGCCACCGTTCTTATACAGCCCAGGCATACCTGCCCAGGGCTGGCAAAACCCACAGTGGGCTGGAGCATATTACAACAATTAGCAATTAAGAACATGCCTCAAGACACTAGCCCACAGGCCAGTGCAATCTGAACAATTCTTGAGTTAAGATTCTCTCTTACCTGATGGATCTAGTTTGGGTATAAGTTGACAGCTGAAGCTAAGTAAGACATAAACACAATTAAAAATATAAACATTGAAGTAAAAAGGAGGAGGATATTTTGAAAGATACCACTGATCTAGAGGATCACTAGAGAATATTTTATAAAACTACACTCCAATAACTTGTCATGTCTGATAGTAGGTAAGTATCAAGAAACATTTGATTTACTAAAATTGAACCAAGAGGATATTTTTAGAAACAAGTAAACCTATAATTAGCAATGTGACTGAAGTAGCTGATTTTTTTTTTTGGGGGGGGGGCTCTTTTTGAGACAAGTCTCCCTGTAGCTCCAGCCTTTCCTAGAATTCACTATGTAGACCAGGCTGGCCTTGAACTAAAAGAGATCTATCTGCCTGCCTCTGCCTTCCAAGTGCTGGGATTAAAGGCACCTGCCACCACACCTGGTGACTGAAGTAGTTTTAAAATATCTATTAAGAAGACAAACCAGGACCATAGAGCTACAATGCTGATTTTTCAACAAAGAATGAATATCGCTATTCCTCAAAGTATTATATAGAGTAGAAAAGGAAGCGATGCTTCCAGATTTACTCTACAAAGCCTGTTTTGTGGATAGCACAAGTGGGTAAAGAAAAAAATAAAAACAAAGAAACCAATTTCCCTGACGAACATACATGAAAATATCTTCATCGGAATTCTTTTTCAATTTTATTTTTATTTTATATATGAATGTTTTGCCTGCCTGTATGTCAGTGTACCTGTGTCATGCAGTGCCCACAGAAGACAGAAGAAGATATTAGATCCCATGTAACTGACATTATGGAGTTGTTAGCTGCCATGTGGGTGCCGGGATTCTAACTCAGTTCTGCTGCAAGAACAACCAGTGCTCTTCATCGCTGAGCCATCTCTCCAGCTCCTTCTTTGGAATTCAACAACAAATTCAAAAATGGTACACACCATAATAAAATTGGTTTATATAAAAATGCAAACATGAACTGGGTGTGGTGGCACACACCTTTAATGCCAGCACTCAGGAGGCAGAGGCAGGAGGATCTCTGTGAGTTCAAAGCCAGCCTGGTCTACAGAGCCAGCTCAAGGCCAGCTGGGACTAAAAGGGAGACCTTGTCTCAAAAATACCAAAAAAATGCAAACATGAAAAAAACTGAGGCAATTATTAAATATAATAAACACATAAATATATTAAGGTTAAAACTCATGCTATGATTTTAATGGATGCAGAATATGCCCTTGACAACATTCAACAGCCCTTCATGATTAAAGGTGTGATGAAACTTGGAAAACAAGGAACATGCCTCACCATTGTGAAGGCTGTACATGACAAACTAATGGAAAATGTAGGGAACTGGCAAAAATTGAAAGCATTTTCTCTAAAATTAGGAGGCAAGGGTACCTACTAACTTTAATCTTACTGAACATAAAACCAGAGAAATAAGGCAAGGGAAAGAAATAAAGTGATACAAAGAGGAAAGGAAGGCATCAAATCATCCCTGTTTGTGAACAACATGGTTGTCTGCCTGAAAGTCCCTAAATGCTCCACAAGAGAATGGCTATATCTGACACACAAGTCAAATATTAGTATCTGTGCTGGGTAGCTTTTGTTGTTAACTACACACCCCTGGGCTGAGAGAGCCTCAGCTGAGGAATTGTCTCTACTGGACTGGCCCGTGGCCATATTTGTAGGGCATTTTCTTGAGTGTTGAGTGATGTGGGAGGACCCAGACCACTGTGGGATTGCTACCCCTGGGAAGGTTGTCCTTTATTGTATAAAAAAGCAGTCTGAGCATTGGCCAAAGGAGCAAGCCAGTAAACAATGTTCATCCACAGACTATGTTTCAGCTCCTGCTTCCAGGTTTCTGCCCTGAGTTCCTACTTTGGGATCCCTAACTGATGAACTTTGACCTGGGAGATGTAACCCAAATAAGCATTTTCCTCTCCAAACTGGTATTTGTCATAGTGTTCTGTCACACAATCAAAGGCAAAGAACAGTATTTAAACTCAACATACCAATGACAACTTTGCCAGGAAAGAAATAAGGGAAAGTAATTCCTGTGGCACTCACCAAAGTCTCATTAAAACATGTAAAATAAGGGGCTAGGGAGATGACTCAATGATTGGGGATACTTGCTGTTGTTCCAGAGGACCAGGATCAATTCCCAGGGCTCATATGGAGGCTAACTGCCATCCGTAACTCCAGTTCTGACACCCTCTTTTGGCCTCTGCAGGGCATTTCACAATGATTTTTATTACCAAAACTGATCTATAAATTCATTGTTATTATTTTCTAAATTCCATTGGTATTCCTCATGTATACAATGAAAAAAATTGATCTTCTTTTGTCTTTTAAATTTATTTTGGAGGTTTTCAAATAATTTGATGATATTTTAGTTCACTTCCCTATGCAAAACTTCCATTACTGCCTCAGCTCAACTTACTATACTCTGTTACACATATAACAAGGCCTAAAGAGTCTGACTTGTGTCCCCAAATGTCTTTCATTGTGGGTCTATCCACTGAAGCCTGATTAACCTGTCAATAGATATACCCCTGAAAGAGACTCTCTCCCCTCTCATCAGCCATAATTGGCCAAAAGATCTTAGATTGGATTAAGGATGCCTACTTCCACATGTCTATGCTGGGATTTTCTCTGATTTGAGCTTGCATGAGAAATGTGCATGCTGTCACTATTGCTGTGAGTTGATAGGAGTAACTGAACAGCTGTCTGGAATATTCTATTTACTTGTGGTCATCCACCACCTCTGATTCTTACAATATTTCCACCTCCTCTCCCTCACTGATCTGTGAGCCTTGAGACCAGAAGTTTGATATAGGCACCCTATTCTGGGACAAGCACTCTATAGCCTCTTGGTCTCTGCACATTGGCCAGTTGTGGGTTTCTGGTTGAATTACCATCTGTAGCATAAGGAAACCTCTGGTGAGAATTGAGAGATGCATTAATCTATGGGCATAATAATAAGATGTTGGGAATAAGTTTAATATGATAACTATGTAGTATGAAACTGGTATGATATTCTTCCCTATGCCCTGTGATCTTTATAATGTCAGCACCCTAAGCCTGCTGTCAGTTTCAGATATGGGTTTAAATCCAGTTAGAAAGTGCCTATAATATAATAGCCATGCCACTACTATAAACTGAGCATAATTTTTCAGATCAGTAGTTGTAGTTCACAGAATTCAAAGTTGTGCATGGTTGATGATTATTTTATCCTTCTCAAAACATGCATAGCACTTTCCAGCACCATAAATGCCACCCAGTAGAGATGAGGCTCTGAAGTCAATACCAGCTTGATTTTTCCTTGTTTGTTCTATAGCTCAGGAATGTTGTATGTTAACCAACAGGGGCTTAGCATGAAGCTCTGGTGGGTAGTCTAGCACAGGAGCAATGACCAGTAGTGTTAGAGGGACCCCTGGTTAACAACTTCTAGAGAGGGAGTCCACATATTGCACTGAAGTTTTATTTTGTTAGCCCATGATGTCTAGAAGAAGCAATGTCTCCCTGTTATAAAGCAACTCCTTTCAATCTCTGTTTATAATGCATATACTTTAAGACACTTCTATAGTGGTAGGTTTCCATGAGCTTTTTCTTAAAGCCATTAGTGTTACTTCTTCCTCCCCATACTCTGCCGTATGCACTGCCTTCCTTTTCCCCACTCCACTTAGCCTTTCCTGCTGTAAGCCCCCCTTCGTCTTTCATATCACTGCATTCTACCACCCCTCCCAGGAAGTCCCCCACTCTATGGCCATTTATTAGTTTGATGACTTCTCTGAGTTTTCAAATTAAACATGTATATCTAAGATTTTGAAGTTATCATCCAGCTATGACAGAGAGTATATGATGCTTGTTTTTCTGTATCTGTGTCACCTCACTCAGGATGATTGTTTCCAGTTCCAGCCATTTACCTGTAGATTTCATAACGTCATTTTTAAGACCTGAATAATATTTGTGTATGTATACTACACATTCATTATCCCTTCATCAGTGAATGGGCCACTACATTGAGTCCAACTTCTGGCTATTAAGAAAATACAGAGTTATATTAATAAAAACACAATGTACTGGCATAAAAAACAGAAATATTGATCAGTAGAATAGAACTGGGGGCCCATATTTAAATCCAGGCATTTACAGCCACCTGAATTTTGACAAAAAGTAAAAAATACACAGTGGAGAAAAGATAGAATGTTTAACAAATGGTGGGGGTGGTTAAACTGGGTAGTGGCATGCTGAGTAATTAAGTTAGATCCTTATCTATCTCTCATCATACACAAAGCTCAACTCCAAATGAACCAAGGTCCTCAAGATAAGACCAGATGCCCTGGATCAGGTAGGGGAATACATTGGAGCTGTAGCTATAAGAAAGAATGTTCTGAATAGGATCCCTACACAGCAGGCATTAAGTTCAACGGTTGACAAATGGGACCACATGAAACTAAAATTTCTTCTAGATATCATAGCGCACCATCATTCAAGTGAAAAGGCAACCTAGATAATCAGACAAAATTGTTATCAGCTATACTTCTGACAATGGTTCAGTATCAACAATATACAAAGACCTAAAAAAAAAAAACCAAACAAAAAAAACAAAACAAAAAAAAAAAAAAAAAAAAAAACACAAAAAAAAAAAAAAAAAAAAAAAAAAAAAAAAAAAACCAAACAAAAAAAACAAAACAGAAAAAAAAAAAAAAACAAACACCCTTGAACATCAAAAGAACAAAAGCTCATTTAAAAATTCAGGCAAGGAGCTAAACAGGGAGTTATCTAAAGATAAAACACAAATACCTGAGCAATACTTTAAATGTCAGGGAGTTGCAGATTACATCTTACCTTACTCAGAACAGCTAAAATCACCAAAACAAACCACAAATCCTGGTGAGAATGTGAAGAAAGAGGAAACGTTTATCCACTGCTGGTGGCAACGCAAACTGATACCTATGCTATGGAAATCCATGTGGAGATTGTGGAGATTCCTCAAAAAGCTTGCAGTTGATCTACCATATTACCCAGAAATACCACTCTTGGTATTTAAAGCATATAAAGACACTATATACACTACTCCAGAAACGCCTATTCATCAGTGTTCATTGCTGCTCTTTTCCTAAGAACCAAAAATTGGAAACAGTCTTTACAAATGATATGGAAACATGAAAGACTCCAAGCAGCCAAGTAATCCTGAATGAAAATATCAATGCCAGAGTGTCATAATATCCAACTTTAAACTCTACTACAAAGCCATTGTGACAAAACCAGCATGGGTTTGGGCACAAAACAGACATATTTACCAATGACCTAGAAAACACAGATAATCAGGAAAAGGACACAAAGCCTAGCTTTTGTAAGAAGTGGCTCTGGGAAACCTGGGAATTGACATGAGAGGAATGAAATCAAATATTTATTTTTCACTCTGTATAAACTTCAACTCCAAACTCCTTAATATAAGTTCTGAAAGACTGAAACTATAAGACAAAAATATGTGTGGTACAATTTTAAGATCCAGGCCCAAGCAATGACTTTCTCAACATAATTCATAGCTCAGGAAATAATAGTAATAACTGACAGATGAAATGTTATAAAATTTAAAAGCTATGACACAGTTTAAAAAAAGCAGTTACCAGAATAAACAGACAGGATTCTTTTAGCTATTCATCCCACAAAGAATATAATATCCAGAGTATATAAAGAAGTAAAACTCTATACCAAAAGACTGATGAATTCAATCAATTCCATCAGCAGATGAACTGAGCAGACAATTTTGAAATGAACTCAATATATATGGGCAATAAATTCATAAAGAAACACTCTGCATATTTAGCCATTAGGGAAATGTAAATCATGAAAATTCAATCTAACCCTATTAATAACATTTACAATAAAAACAAATGAAAACACTATTGGCAAAAATGAAAGGATAAAAGAAACTAAAGCACTACTAATAGGTATGCAAATTAGTGAGCTATTGTGGAAGTAAATTTAAGGTTTCCACACAAAACTAAAAATAGACCCTCCATATGATCCAACTAAGAGCTTCTGAGTATCTAATAAATGAGCCAATGCCAATTCCCTCTGTAGGTGGACACACACTCATGTCTATTGCAGTATTCATAGTTATTTACAAGAAAAGGGATGGAATTAGAAAACATCATGTCAGCTAAAATAAGACTCATAGGGACAATTATCACGTTTTTCCCATGTGTAAAATTTAGTGTCGGAAGACCGAAGAACTGGAAAGTTAATATGAAGCTAGTGGCAATATGCAAGGAAAAGGGGAGAGCAGTGAGAACAGGCAGTGGGAAAAGATGTACGATGGTACTGGTCTATGCATAGCATGGATGGATGTATAACTAGAGACAGATGAAGATGCCCATTTAATCCACTGTTGCATAATTGTGGTGTACTAGGAAAAGTATTTAGAGAATCTTATTTTTTTTACTTTTTATTGAGCTTTTGTAATTTTATAATACAGTTCTTAATCAAGTTTAGACCACCTCCCCCATCCACGCCCTCCCAACCCCCACAAGACTTCCTGCATTCCACTATACATGGTGAGGCTTATTATATTAAGCATTTGTACCCAGATGTCCTTATATGAAACACATCCATTGGAGTCTACTCAGCCCATCTGGACATAGTAAGGCATACTCTCCCTCATCTGGTAGCAGTCAGTCTCCAGTATTTCTCAATGTGGGACTGGCCTGCACCCAGTTCTTCCTTCCCCTCTGGACCCTTATTTAATTGAGTTGCCATATGTCCTGTGCTTGATGCCACCATTGCCACAAGTTCATGTGTGCAAGCTTTCATTGGCCTGAAATCCTCTGCCCCCCTGTGTTCATGATCTACCCCTGGCTCTTAGACTCCTTCTACCCCATCTTCTGCAATGGTGCCTGAACTGTGGATGCGCAAGATTCAATATAGGAGTTCTACTCATGTACACACTCTGCAGTCCCTAATTCTTTAAAATTTGCCCAGTTGTGGCCTTCTATGTTCATCACACTCTGTTGTATAAGGAAGCTTCACTGATGAGAGTTGAGGGATGCATTAATTTTTCTCTCTATGCTTGTTCTGCTATGTTCCATGAGCCTTAGATGTAAAGGTTCAACTGTAGATGTCTATGTCTGACCAGTTGTGGAACTCCGTATTACCCTCAAACTGTTGCAAAAAGAAACTGCCTTGATGTGTAGTGTACAGTGTGCTTGTCTATAAATGTAAGGATCCATGTTTAGCTTATGCTAAAAATTTTCATTTATCTAGAGATATGACAGAGCTAGGGCTTCCTCTAAGATATATGTCCTCTCCATCCATGTGTTTTTGGCTGAGCCACCCATGAGTTCAATCCCATTGAGAAGGCTTTAAGTCAAATTAGGTAGCTATTGGTTACTCCCCAGATAACAGTGCTGTTACTGCACCACTATGAGTAGCATGCAGTGCTGGTTAATATGATTACTTGGTGTTAGGGCTAAGATGAACCATTTATTGATCTTCTCCCTTAGCAGTTTGCATATTATCATCTAGGATCATGAAAACTAAACTTCAGGTAGAAATATTCCAGGTCAGTACCTATTACATTGCTCCAAGAACTATATCCAAAATATGCTTTGTCCACTGGCATGGTGGCTCATGCCTTTAATCCTAGCACTCAGGAGGCAGAGACAGACTGATCTTTGTGAGTTCAAGGCCAGCCTGGTCTGCAGAGTGAGTTCCAGTACAACTGGGGATACAGGGAGACCCTGTCTCAAAAAAACAAAAAAAAAGTTTCTCAAAATATGCCTTGTCTTCAGCACTAGGGACTTATCTATCAGTTGTGGGAGATAAACAAGAGCTTTGGCAATAAACTGTGTTATAGTCATCTTCTATAATAACAATAGCCTGTGTTATTGTCATCTTCTATAATCTTGTTGAAGATCTGTTCAATGTCATAATTTTTCATCCATTCTCCATAAGATAGTGCCTATCATTGCATGTGAGATGAGATTCTTTTTTTTTTTTTCTTTTGGTTTTCGTATGTCTTTTTTTTCTTTATTTGTTTATTTTTTAAAGGATTCTACAATATAAAGGCACAGTAGTTTTCAGATCTCATGATATCTTCTAGCTCCAACCATTTACCTGCAAAGTTCATGATGTCATCTTTCTTTACCACTGCATAGAACTCCATTGTGTAGATGCACCATATTTTCTCTATCCACTCTTCAGTTGAAGGGCACTTGGGTTGGTTCCAGCTCCTTGCTATTGTGAAGAGAGGTGCAAAAACCATGGCTGTGAATGTATCTCTGTGGTAAGATGAGGCTGTGGGTACATACCCAGGAGTGGTATTGCTGGGTCAGGTGGCAAGTTCTTTCCAAGTCTTCCACGGGTTCTCCACACTGCTTTCCATAGTGGCTGTACGAGTTTACATTCATAGCAGCAGTGGATGAGTGTGCCTCTTTTCCCACAACCTGTCCTGCACTTGCTATCATTTGTTTTCTTGATCCTAGCCAGTCGTATTGGAGTAAGATGATATCTTAAAGTGATTTTAATTTGCATTTCCTTTATTATTAGTGATGTTGAACACTTCTTCAGATGTTTCTCAGCCATCTCTTATTCCTCACTGGTGAAGTCTCTATTCAGCTCTTTGCTAAATCTATTGAGTGGGTCATTTGTTTTTTCTTCTTTGTTTTTGAGTAGTTTATATATTCTGGAAATCAATGCTTTGTTAGATATATCTGCAGTGAATGTTTCCTCCCACTCTGTGGGATTTCTCTTCACTTCCTTGATTATTTCTTTTGATATACAGAAGCTGTTGAGTTTAATGAGGGCCCATTTGTCAATTTTTGACCTTAATTCTTGCACAGCTGCTGTCTGATTTAGGAAGTCTTTTCCTACGCATATGTCTTGTAGTTGGCTGCCTTATTTTTCTTCTATTGCCCTCAGAGTTTAGGGTTTCGCATTGAGCTCTTTGATCCATATGGAGTTGACTTTCATAAAGGGTGAGAGGTAGGGGTTTAATTTCATTCTTCTACAAGTGGTGATCCAGTTTTCCAACACCACTTGCTGAACGATGCTGTCTTTCCTCCATTGTGTCTTCTTGGCCCCCTTGTCAAATATGAGATGGCTGAAAGTGTATGTGCTCAGGTTTGGATCTTCAGTTTTGTTCCATTGGGCAACAGGTCTGTTTTTGTGCCAGTACCAAGCTGTTGTTATGACTATAGCCCCATAGTATAGTTTGAAGTCTGGTATAGGGATCCCCCCCTGTATTGCTCTTTTCACTCAGGGTTGCTTTGGCTATTCAAGGTCCTTTGTTTTTCCATATGAAATTAACGATTTTTTCCCAAGCCTGTGAAGAAACTCTTGGGGATTTTAATTGGGATTGCATTAAATCTATACAGGAGTTTGGGTAGAATGGACATTTTTACAATGTTAATTTTCCCAATCCATGAGCATGGGAAGTTTTTCCATCTTCTGATGTCTTCTTCAATTTCCTTCTTTGGGGGTTTAAAATTTTTGTTGTAGAGATCTTTGGTGTCTTTAGTTAGGTTTGTTCCTAAGTATTTTATTGTTTTTGAGGCTATTTTGAGTGGGAAGATCTCCCTGAATTCCTTCCTCAGTTGCTTGTTGTTGGTGTAAAGAAAGGCTACTGATTTTTCTAGGTTAATTTTGCATCCTGCCACTTTACTGAAGCTGTTAATCATTTCAAGGAGTTTTCTTGTGAAGTTTTTAGCATCCTTGGAGTAAACAATCATATCATCAGCAAAAAGGGATAGCTTGACTTCCTCTTTTCCAATTAGTACTCCTTTAATTTCCTTTTCTTGCCTTATTGCCTTAGCAAGTGTTTCAAGTATTATATTGAAGAGGAGTGGTGACAGGGGGCAACATTGCTGAGTTCCTACCTTTAAAGGGAATGCTGTAGTTTTCCCATTTAGGATGATATTGACTGTGGGTTTTCTCTAGGAATTTAAGCATGAAGGGATGCTTGTCAAAGGCTTTTTCTGAGTCAATTGAGATGATCGTGTGGTTTTTGTCTTTCAGTCCATTTATATGCTTGATGATATTTATTGATTTTCATATGTTGAGCAATCCCTGCATCTCTGATATGAATCCAACTTGGTCCTGATGGATGATCTTTTTGATGTGGGTCTGTATGCGATTTGCCAATATCCTGTTTAGAATTTTAGCATCTGTGTTCATTAATGAGATGGGTCTATAGTTCTCCTTTTTGGTTGTATCTTTGCCTGGTTTGGGTAATAGAGGGATGCTGGCTTCATAGGAATTTGGGAGAATTCTCTCTGTATCCTTCTAGACAATTTGAGTAATAATGGTTGTAAGTATTTTTGAAATGTTTTATAGAATTCTGCAGTGAAACCATCTGGGCCTGGACTTTTTTTAGTTGGGGGGTTTCTTATTACATCTTCAATTTCTTCATATATTATGGGTCTGTTTAAGCTGTCAGTCTCTTCTTGGTTGAGCTTTGGTGTTTCCCAGGATTTCAGATATTCGTCTACTTCTTCTAGGTTTTCAAACTTAGTACAGTATAGGTTTTTGAAGTATTCCCGTATGATTTTCTGGATCTTTTCATTGTCTGTTGTGATGTTTCCCCTTTCATCACAGATTCTATTGATTTGGAGTTGTTCCTTCTTTTTTTTTTTTGGTTAACTGGGCTAGAGTTCTGTCTATCTTGTTTATTCTCTCAAAGAACCAACTTTTGGATTCATTTTTTTTGTATGGTTTTCTTTGTTTCTATTTCATTGATTTCTGCTACTATTTTTGTTATTTCTTCCTGTCTGTTGCCTTTAGGATTCATCTGTTGTATCTTAAGTGCTTTTAGCTGCAGTGTTAGATCATTTACTTGTGCTCTTTCTGTTTTCCTAATGTAGTTACCCAGAGCTATAAACTTATCTCTTAGGACTGTTTTTAAAGTATCCCATAGGATTTGTTGTGTTGTATTATCATTGTCATTCAGTTCCAGGAATGCTTTTATTTCTTTATCTCTTCCTTGACCCATTCATTATTCGGGAATGTGTTGTTTAGTCTCCATGAGTTCTTGTAGATAGTAGGGCTTATCCTGCTATTGATAATCAGCTTTACTCTGTTGTGGTCTGATAAAATGCATGAAATTATTTCAATCTTTTTGTATTTATGGAGGTTCCTTTGGTGTCTTAGTATGTGGCCGAGTTTGGAGAATGTTCCATGGAGTGCTGAGTAGAAAGTGTATTCTCTGGTATTAGAGTGGAATATTCGGTAGATGTCTGTGAGGTCCATTTGGTGTATTGTATCATTCAGTTCAGATGTCTCTCTATTTATTCTTTGTCTGGTTGACCCATCCAAAGGGCTCAGTGACATATTGAAGTCCCCTACTATGTGTGTGCTGGGGTTAATCTGTGCCTTGAGGTCCTGGAGAATTTTCTTTATAAAGTTTGGTGCACCAGAGTCTGGTGCATATATATTCATGACTGTGAAATCTCCATGGTGAATTGTTCCTTTGATAAAAATGTAATGGTCTTCTTTGTCTCTTCTGATTTCTTTTACTTTGAAATCTATTTTGTCTGATATTAAAATAGCAACACCTGCTTTCTTTTTGGTACCATTTTCTTGGAATATTTTTTTTCCATTCTTTCACTTTAAGGTGGTGCCTATTCTTGAAGGTAAGATATGTTTCTTGTAGGCAGCAAATTGATGGGTTCTGTTTCCTAATCCAATCTCCCAGTCTATGTCTTTTGATTGGAGAGTTTAGTCCATTAATATTTAAGTTTTTAACTGATAGATGTGTGTTGCTTCTTTTCACCTTATTATCAATTTGCATTTTTGGTCTAGGTTTCTACTTCTGTAGTTATGCTTTTATTAATTTCTCTTTCTAGGTGCCTGGGGATAGTTGTTCCTTTCTTCTGTCCCTTGAATTGCTTCAAGTATTCTCTGAATGTTTGGTTTTCCAGACAAGTATTCTATCATCTCGTTTATGTCTTGGAAGATATTTCTCTCTCCTTCAACTATAATAGACATTTTTGCTGGGTACAGTAACCTGCATTGGCATCTATAGTACTTTAACACTGGAAATGCTTTGCTTCACGTTCTTCTTGCTTTCATAGTTTGCACTGAGAAGTCAGTTGTAATTCTAATAGGTTTCCCCTTGTATATAACTTGTTTTTCTTTTGTGGCTTTCAAAAACTTGTCTTTGTTTTGGGTATCTAGCATTTTAACTATGATATGGTGTGGAGAGTTTCTTTTCTGATCTTGTCTGTTTGGATTTCCATGTGCTTCTTGTATTTGTATTGGTTTGTCTTTTTTTAGTTTGGGGAAATTTTCATCTATTATTCTGTTGAAGATCTGATCAATACCATTCTCTTGAGATTCTTCTCCTTCTTTTATTCCTATGATGCAGAGGCTTGATTTTTTATAGTGCCCCACAGTTCCTAGTTGTACCACCTTTGTGTATTTTTAAATTTTTCATAATCTTTACTTGAGGTTTTTAGTTGTTCTGTGTTATCTTCCAGGTGTGATATTCTTTGTTCTGCTTCCTCCATTCTGCTTCTGAGACTTTTTCCATTCCTTTCCTCTTGATTGGATGAGTGTCTGATTTCATTTTTCATTTCATCTTGTGATTTCTTTAGTATTTCCACTATCTTTTGGAGCTTCTTAATCTCTTCCTGTAGCTCTTTGCTTCGCTGGTTGGTTTCCTTTCATTTTCAACATGGGATCTTTTCAGTGTTTTCACTTCCTTCCAGAGTTTGTCACTCTCTCTCTCTAGGTCCTTCTTGAGCTTTTCATTCTCTCTCCTTAATTCTCTGACTTGCTGTTTATAGTCTTTGATTTCTTTGATTATGTCCATTTGTCCATTTGTGCGCCCTCGGTCATCCCCAGAGGGATCACACTTTAGGAATCTTCCACAGGGTTGGTAGAGCTTGGTGTGAAATTATTCTGCACCTTTCCCATGTTGTCCCTTCTTCATGTCCCTCGCATGTGGGTTTCTCTTTGCCTGTATTCCAATGTGAATCTCAAATGCCTCTTCACTGTGCTGAAAGCTTGCTTTGCTTGCCTCCTTCAGATGCATTTGTTGTTTCTTTGTTTGTTTTATTGATTTGTTTTTCTCCTTGCTTATGGAGTGTTGACCTGTCTAAGTTTTAGGCTTTCTATTGGAAGTCTAACTCACTCTTCCCTTTCTGTTCTGAAGGTTCTCCAAATAATCCACTTGGACACTCCCTCGGCAATCCCAGTTGGGGGGTGGTGGGCTTATGCCTGTTTAGCCCCGGTACTCTGTGCTTCAGGTGGTCCTGGGAAATCCCTGATCTAAGCTCTGTGCACTCAAGTCTCAGAGTGGCAACAGATCCACCTTTGATACCACCTAGTAGGACAACTCAGCCCCGACAGCCACACAAGATGATTGAATCAAACCAAAGATGATTGAATAGAACCAAACAAGCTGCCTGGCTAAAGCACCCAGCTCCTACCTGTGCTTGACGTGGTCCTGGGAAATCCCCGATCTATGCTCTGTGCACTCAAGTTGAGATGAGATTCTTGAAGAGAACAAAAATATGGTTGTTTTTTTTTTTTTTTTACTTGATCTGTACCAGTATCTTGTGTCTTTTGACAGGGGAGTTGAGGCCATTCATATTTAGTGTTATTAGTACTGAAAGATGTGTATTGGATACTATCATTTTAATTTCCTTGTGTTTGCAACCATATTTTTATGTTTTCATTATTGTGCCTTTCTTTTCTTTCTGTGGCTTCTTGATATTTTCCTTCCTTCCTTTCATCCTTTCTATTGCTTCAAGTATTCTCTGCAGAGTTGGTTTTGTGGAGATTAATTCTTTCAGCCTGTTCATGTCATGAAAACTTTTCCATTCTCCTTCATTTATGATAGTTTTGCTGGATAAAGTGTTTGGGGTTAGTATCTATGATCTTTTAGAACTGGGAGTACTTTGTTCCAGGTTCTTCTGGCTTTTATAGTTCGCATTGAAAACTCAGTTATAATTCTGTTGGAGTTTCCTTTATGTGTAACTCGGTATTTTCTCTAGCAGCTTTGGTACCCTCTCCTTGTTCTATAAATTTAATTTCCATTTGGGTTTTCTTCACTATTTCTATCTCTTTTGTAAGTTCACATTTCAAGCCATGAATTGTTTTTGATAAGCCACTTATTTGTATATTCTTGGGCTTCCATTGAAGTTTATGCCTTTCTTTTTTTAGTTCTTCATGTTGTTTCTCAGTGTTTTCCTTTAAGTTCTTTAGACACGTTTGATTGTTCTTTAAAATTCTGCATCCTGGAATTTCTGGGGTTGGTTCTCATTGTATTGTATGTCTGTAAGATTGGTGGGATTTTGCTGGGGATATATCCTCTTGGTTTTCCATATTATTTGTGTTTTTTTGCACTGACATTTGTGCATATGGATGTTCATTGTTGGTTATGTGTCCAGTAGGAACTTCTACTCTACTTTGGTTTAATTTTTCTCTTTTTTATTGTTATTAAACTTTTTCCATACATCATACATCATTTCTCTATCCAATTTAGAGTCATTTACCTTTCCATGCCTCCCACCCCACCTGAGTTTCTGCACTCTGCCATACATGTCTTGCGTCTTTTTCTTAGTCTTTCCAGAATGTTTTAAAAATTATTTTAGAGTAATATTAAATTAAAACGGAAAAATGTGAGTCAAGAAATATGATATGGAATTGCCATACAGTTTGTTTTCAGAAGATATAATTTTAGGATAGGTGCTATGTAGCAGGCTGGTGTAAATTAGCCTTTCTGGGTGCTTAACGACCATACTTAATGCCCATACCAATTTGGCCAAGTGGCCTAAGGGATAACTTTGTTCCTTGCCCTCAAAGGTCAACTAACTCTCAGGGACTATGCACGGGGGCATCTCTTGAAATGTCCTGCAAAGGTGGGTCACTAGTCTTCCTGTGTAGGGAGGTCTTGGAGACCCACTAATGGGACTTCAGCCAGTGTCCAGTCTATAAAGAGGAAAGTCTGCTCCTGATTCAAAAGAAAAAAAAAGGGAAGCCTGGTCTGGCAAGACCTGATTTGTCCTTGAGTGGATGAAACTGGTAAATGAAAAGCTGAAAGGAGCCAGGGGCTCCCCCACCCAAAAAAACAACCCTGAATGACCCCTGAAAACCAGATCCTCAACTGACCTTAAGAAAACAAAAACCTGGGCTGGAGAGATAGCCTAGCAATTAAGAGCACCGACTGCTCTTGCAGAGGACCCAGGTTCCATTCCCAGCACCCACACGGCAGCTAAGAACCATCTGTAACTCTAATTCCAGGAGAACTCAAGTTCCAGGGGAATCCAAGACCCTCTTCTGACCTCTGCGGCATTGCATGTCACAGGTACACAAACCTACATGCAGACAGTATGTTCATACACATACAAAAATAGATAAAATTTAAAAAAGAAAACAAAATCCTTGATTAATCTGGGCTGTGTGGCCTTAAGCATCCAAAAGGAAAGTAAAACCAAAAATAAATAATCAGTAAGGCCAGAGAAATTGTACTCCAGATATAAAACTTGAGATCTTAGTAAAAAGACAAAAAGAAAAAAAGAGAGACCACTATTGTTTTGCCTGTCTTCAATTCTTACTGGCAAGTGCATCTACTTTGTGGCTGCTCCCTGCTTTTGCCATTCTTCAAAGACATGAGACACAGCTTCTTTATTTTGTTTGTTTGTTTGTTTGTTTGTTTGTTTTTGAGAAAGAGTCTCCCTTTAATCCCAGCTGGCCTGGAGCTCACTCTGTAGATCAGGCTGGCATTGAACTCACAGAGATACACCTGCCTCTGCCTCCTGCATGCTGAGATTAAAGGCATGTGCCACCATGCCCAGCAAGACACAGCTTCTTATCCCTCCAATATGAACTGAAGACTCATGTTTCTCCAAGAATCCTCCAAACCTTCAATGCCAGATGGGGGCTGCTGAGACATCCAGCTTGTGGACTGAGCAGCTACTGGGATTTCAGCCTCGTCAGTCAGAGTATAGACTGCCATTGTTGGTCTACCCAGGCTGTATCATGGAGGCCAGTACAGAAAGGTCAAGACAGGACTCGTGCTTACTGGACCTCATTTGTGTGACCATGGGAAGGAAAGACCGCAGTGTGGAGCACAAGGGCAAGACTGATGGTTGTTTGGGCTTACCAAGGAGGAACCTTCAAACACTTCCTTAAGGAAAATATGACATCTTTTAGCCAAAAGAAAGAAAGAAAGGAAGGAAGGAAGAAGGAAGGAAGGAAGGAAGGAAGGAAGGAAGGAAGGAAGGAAGGAAGGAAGGAAGGAAGGAAGGAAGGAAAGAAAATACTCCAATTCAGGTGATATGTGTGTATGTCTATATGCAGTACAAGTTGAAGACAACAACAATGAAAGAACTGGAAAAAAAAGACTGAAACAGTGAAGTTCTCCCCAAAAGAATAAAACTCTGCTTTGAAAAAAGAAGAAAAAAAAAACAAACTTCTGCTTGGTTTAATTTAATTCTGGTTCTGTTTATATTGCTTATGTAGCTTGGTTGTTTTTTGTTCAAGACTGGAAACTAGATTGGTGTATGTTTTAGGTTCTTACAGGGTAGTACACTGGTCTGGGTAGATGGTATAACAGGGTAGTAGGTTGGCTGCTCAGGTTAGTAGGAGGGCTGGTCTGTGTCAGACAGGTCAGGAGCCAGTGGAGTCGATGCTATGGAGTTTAGCTGGTCTGTGTTAGGAAGCTAGTCCAGAGACCTGAGCAGAGGAATTGGAGCCAACCTGGGTCAAAGGCTGGCAGGGGACAGGGTTGGTGTGTGTGAGAGGAATGGATTAGCGGCGAGTGAGCAAGATCTAAGTAACCAGAGTCCTAGCTGGGAAGGACAGTCCACCTGGGTTGGTCAGGAGCCAGGAGATAGGTGTGGGGATAGCACTTCAGGAGAGACTTAGAAATCACTGCTAGATTGTTTAACTTGTCGGTTAGGAAGCTAGTCGAGAGACCTGAGCAGAGGAATAGGAGCCCATTTGGGTCCAAAGTTGTTAGAGAACAGACCAAGAATCTTCTTATTGATTATAAGTATTATTGCATAAAAGTTCTGAATGCAGAGAAAATTAAAATGATGATCCATGCCCATCAGTTTCCACTAAGTTTCAGTGACACATGCTGCACAGTAATTAGTGGCTGTTCTGCTGCTCAAAGAAATGAGAAAAAAAAACATAAAATCTATTATATTACTGGGTTTTTTCAACAGAAACTCCACAGAATTCAAATTGAAATTGACCTGTGTGATTTGGGGGATATATTAGAACTCATGAATCAATCATCTATAAAATAACAATTATTCGTAAACTCTTGCCCACTTTCTAAAAAGGCCTATAATTATGGTTTTTCTCATTTCTCTCCTATTCAAATTGCTTCAAGCCAAGGATTGCCTTATAGTTTCTACATCCTCAACTAAATGCATTGTCTGACACTTAAACATCACTCCACAGATGGACATAAGGAACAGATGGATAATAGGATTATTAATGCTCATGAGAGGGAAGAATTAATTCTTCTGGTTGATATATTTAAAGAAAGATTCCCAGAATAGGTGGAAATTGAGATTGACACCAAGAGGCATATGGGACAGCAAAATAATGAAAGAATTTCTAGCTGTGCTACTCCTGGGGCAAAGCATGTACCTTCAAGGTAATCGCAAGAAAATTCCTCCGGAAATAAACCCATATAAAGTGTGTGCTAATAAACAGGTTCACAACAATTTTCCCAAATGCCTTACATCTATGCAGGGTTTCTGTTTTTGAAGGCTAGTGACTAAAAGTATTTTAAATTTCTGATCAGCTGCATGTAATGTCAGAATTTAAAATAGTTGGAATTGAATTACTTAAACATTATGTATGCCTTCTCTCTCTTTCATCATCTCTCCCACTTCAAGTCAATTTGAAGAAAAAGAAAAAGAAAAAAATTTCAGGGAGATGTGTTTCATAGGTCACTGTGCCCTCGTGTGGTGGCTCTAGGGAGCAGCATAAGAAACCCATCATCTTTAACAGTAAAAAGAGAATCTGCTCTTTTCTGATTAGACGGCTTGTTAAATGTTAAATTTTATTTTATTCTGTTGCTCATTTGTATTAAAACATTTTAAGCCTTCTAAAAATGTGAATCCATTAAACGGGTCTAGAATTCACTTACCACTCATTTTCAGACTTTGTAATTTTGGTATATAGGTGGAGGGTATGTATGCATATTTTAGACTAATAGAAAATCAAAGGGAAAAATATGAATTCCTAAACATGTTTGGAATTAACTTGTAGTTTATTGTCAGATGTCATGATTTTGGTATATGTGTCACGCGCGCAAACACACACACACACATATATATACATATATGCATATTTTGGATTAACACAAATTGGAGGGAACAACAACAAAAGTACTGGGTCAAAGAACTGACTAAAACAGTAAACTTCTGCTCAAACCAGAAAACCTCTGCATAGAAAAACTTTAAAAAGACAGAAAAAGATGCAAGAGATGTATGGCAGAATACATGGACTCCAGTCGGGTTGGGGGCATGGAAGGGGAAGTGAGTCTAAATTAGATGGAGAAATGTTGTATGAAATGCACAAAATTTTAAATACTTTTTTGGGGTATTTTTGAGGCAGGGTCTCCCTGTAGCCCCAGCTGGCCTGAAACTCACTCTGTAGACTAGGCTGACCTTGAACTCACAAGAGACCCACCTGCCTCTGCCTCCTGAATGCTGGGATTAAATGTGTGTGCCACCGTGCCAGGCTAAA
This sequence comes from Rhizomys pruinosus, assembly GCA_009823505.1. Taxonomy (NCBI): domain Eukaryota; kingdom Metazoa; phylum Chordata; class Mammalia; order Rodentia; family Spalacidae; genus Rhizomys; species Rhizomys pruinosus. Next base: position 1,109,418 of record VZQC01003447.1, on the reverse strand, counting down.
TGCACAAAACTTTAATAAAAATATAATAAAATAGGGGCTGGAGAGATGGCTCAGTTAAGAACACCGACTTCTCTTGCAGAGGACCCGGGTTACATTCCCAGCACCCACAGGGTGGCTAAGAACTGTCTTTAACTCCAGTTCCAGGGGAATCCAACACCTCTTCTGACCTCCATAGCATTGCACAACATGGGTGCACCAACCTACATGCAGACAGTACATTCATACACATAAAAAATAATAAATTTTTAAAAATATAATAAAATATATTGTGGCTATAGATATAAAATTTATATTTATGTAAACAGTAGTTGCATGTTTTATCAATAATATTTTCATAATACTGGTTTTATATATTTTACTGGATGTATCAAAAATGTATATTACGAAAATAAAATAATATTTTTTAAATTGAAAAAGAGAGAAGCTGCCTACCTGTCCTCCAGCCTGGGAAGAGCATTTATTCTCCTCTCCCAACAACAACAAAAGGAGAAATTGGATAGAAGCAAGAACAAGTCAACTATACCCACAGGCTTAAAATCACACAGCTTTTAGAAACAACATGACCTTGAGCTAGTGACTAAATTATCTAAAGCTCATTCTAAAAATAAGACTATTTCCCCATAGAAATTATTTTCTAAGAATAGTGCAAAGATAGCATGAATTAACTGATATTAAAGTATTTAATGTAAGTTATAAGATGAAAAGTTATTGGCACATTTTATATTAGATATAAATAGTTCAAATATGTTGAATTTAAATATATTACTTAGTAGAATAACTGTTATTCACAGAGTTGCTAATACTTTTATCATGGTAAGAAAAAATACTAATGTTAAGAAGGTAAACAACTATATTTTTTGTACTCTAATATCGGCTACTCAAGGAAAAATTTCAAATTAATTTAAAGGAGAATTTTCCCCCTTGCACATGCTAGGAAGGTGTTCTAACACTAAGTCACACCACAATTCAAATTTAGAGCATTTATTTATTTTTATTTTTAAAATTTTACTTATCTTTTCTTTGGGAATTTCAAACACACACACACAAACATACACACACAATGAGTTTTGAACATATCTATTCTCTGCTCTATATCTGTCTACACGCTCCACACAATTTCACCTTCTATTTTTATTCATTATATCCCACTGAGTGCCAATTAGTAGCTGTATATACACATCTACTGGAGCATGGGCAACTGTGGTGTTTTGAATGGAATGTTCTCGATAGGCTCCAAGAACAATTTGTCCCCAGTTAGTGGTGCTATTTTGGGAGATCTCAGAGGTACCACCATGCAAGAGGAAGCATGTCACCATGGGCTGGCTTTCAGACTTCACATCCTGACCTCACTTCCACTTCTGTCTGCCTGTGCTTGAAGATGTGAACTCTCCGCTTTCTGCTCCAGCTGCCTCCTGGAATCCCTTATCTGTCATTATGGATTCTTCGTCTGGCAGTATAAGCTCAAATAAACTCTTCCTTCTATAAGTTGCCTTGGTCATGGCGTTTTACAACAACAACAAAAAAATAAAGACAGCAACCTAACAGGAGCAATACCCCTTAAGAAGACTGTTTCCACTTCCCCGGGAGCCAGAAGCTGTCAATCTTTTACTAGAGAATGGGGTGTCCAGGCCTCTCCCTCATCCTTGCTGGCATTTTTTCACTGCCTTGATCTTGGGAAGGTCAAGTGCAGATTCAGAAATGGCTGTAAGTTCATTAATACAACAGCCCTGTCCTTTCCCGGAGACACTGGATTGTAGCAGCCCTCCTCGTTTCTCTGGCCCTTTGCAAAGGGCAATTCATGGATGGAGTTGCAGTTAAAGCCAAGAGAAGTGGACAGCCTCTTCTGAAGCCTAAGCAGGCATCTTGGTAGACGGAAAAACATGAGACATACAGAGTAAGCTCAGCTTGCTGGCATCTGCCTTATCAGCTCCGTGTGTCATAAGTCATCTAAAAATGTCTGCAACTCCCCTGTTGTCATAGGCAGAGATCCGGAAATTCATTACAAAACATACTACGAAGTTAGGGTGCAACTCAGGCACATGGGTTCAAGATACAGAGGCAGATTTTAGGCAGATTTAATTTATTTTTTATTTGTTGGTATTTTTGAGACAGGGTCTCCCTGTAGCTCCAGCTGGCCTGGAACTCCCTTTATAGACCAGGCTGGCCTTGAACTCTCAGAGATCTGACTGCCTCTGTGTCCCGAGTGCTGGGATTAAAGGCATGCACCACCACGCCTGGCTGAGGCTTAATTTAATATTACACTATTGTTTCTTTTTTACCAAATATCCAGAAATAGGTAAAACAATAACTTCAGTTCAGAATGGAACTATTTGTTTAGCAAAGAACTTTTAGCTTGATACCTATATAATCATATACTCAACAGACTGGTAGAGAGAAAATCCCTGTGCAGATCATGCTACAAAACAGTCAGTTCCCTCATGGAACCAATGTTCTCATAAATAAGCAAGAGGTATGTAAAAATTAGCATTACTGAAGGCAGATCTTTGGTAAATGCCAGGATGTAGAATGTGTATATGTGAGATATTAGTTAGGAGCCAGCTAATGTCCCAGGAATTTCTGAGAATATGTTTCCTGGGCTGAAAGCATCATGTGAACACCATTGGTGTAGGGGAAAGGCAGGAAAGAGAAGGCTCAGGATTATCACAGAAGAGGAGACAGATTGTAAGAGCTAGAGGTGAAGATAAATAGAAGGAAAATGTGGTTTTTGGACTCAGCAGGACAGTTGAACATATGAACCCCCAATTTTTGTGATAGTATGTAAAAGATCTAGGCAAGCCCACCCAGACAAAAACCCAGCATGGATAGGGAAGTTGGGCAAGAAGATCTTCATCCCCTAGATGAAGATCTATTACCAATTAATAGCTGTGGAGAGAGGGAGAGTCAGTTTTCTTTAAGGCTGTGATGTCTGGTAGGTTGATCAATCTTCAAAGGATGGACTCACACCCTAAAGCATTTGGGAAATATAAATTAGACTCAATACAACTAAAAATAATAGAAATCAAGTGGGGGGAGTTGGGCTGTGGGGGAGGGTCAGAGACTAGATGGTGAAGGGGATCTGAATATAATCAAAATGCATTGTATGAAATTCTCAAACATTCAATAAAACTATCCATTAAAGCCAGGCATGGTGGTGCACTCTGGATCTCTGTGAGATCAAGGCCAGCCTGATCTACATAATGAGTTCCAGGCCAGCTAGGGTTGAGGTAGAGCCTGCCTCAAAAAGACAAAAAACTATATTAATTAAACATAATTACTGAGGGGAATGGAGAGAGGGATCAGCAGTTAACAGAACTGGCGGCTCTTGCTGAAGGCCTAGGTTCAGTTCCCAACACCCACGTGGCAGCTAACAACCATTTATAACTCCAGTACCAGGGGACCTAATGCCCTCTTCAGACCTCCAGGAGCATTGCACCACCTGGGCCACCTACATAGATGCAGACAATATACTCCTACACATAATAAAATAAAAATAATAAATAAAATATTTTGAAAAATAATTATTGAAAAAAAAAAAGAGGAACAAGAAAGTATAGGTGTACTGAAAGAAAGAAAGTTCGGAAAGCAGGAAAGAATGGCTGACTTAAAAGGCAAGAAAGATTGGGCCATACTGAAAGGAATTATTATTTTTCATTGTTAGAATTGCTTTTTTAGGGCTGGAGAGATGGCCTAGCGGTTAAGAGCGCCGACCGCTCTTACAGAGGACCCGGGTTCGATCCCCAGCACCCACATGGCGGCTGAGAACCGTCTGAAACTCCAATTCCAGGAGAAGTCCAGTTCCAGGGGAATCCGACACCCTCTTCTGACCTCGGCATTGCACGACACGGGTGCACAGACTTGCATGCAGACAGTACATTCATACACATACAGAAATAAATAAAATTAAAAAAAAAAGAATTGCTTTTTTAAACATAATTGTGTTGTTCTATGTTAATTTTTTTAATTTTAAATTTTTATGTGTATAAAAGTCCGTATCTTGCATGTGTCTCAGTGCATTTCTATAGCACAATGTCTGCAGAGGTCAGAAGAGGACATCAGATTGCCTGGAACTGGAGTTACAGACAGCTATTAGTTAGCCTCTGTGTGGGTTCTATGAATTGAACTCTGGTCCTCTGCAAGAGCAGCCAGTGCTCTTAACTGTTGAGTCATCTCTCTAGCCCATTAAATTTTAAGCCTTAATAATAATTTCAGAAGCAAGTAATGAGGTTGGAGCTATAGCACGGAGGTGCAGAGGAGCCCTAAGTTCCATTCCTGATACCGAACAAAGGAAAAGAAACAAAAGCAAATGGACACTTCTGATAGTTGACACAACTTCGTTGTGCAAAATTAAATATTTACAGCTAGGTTTCAGTATAAAATACCATATGATACGTACTCATTGAATCAGTCTTTATTCTAATATGATCTGTAGAACATATGTTCATCAACATCATCACTCTTATTTTGGCTGCAGTTTGGGGTTCTCCTCTGCTTAGATTACAAGACACTGTAACTTTGTTTTCCTGGCTCTGATGGAATCATCTGTCGGGGAGATCAGAGCAGCTTCTGCATAGTGACCAATGGGAACCAAGGAGCCCTGTCTCAAACCATGTGGTCCAGGTGCTTTCCTGGTGGAAGCTTGAGGCGACTTTCTCAGTCGGCATCTTTACTGCCACCTTGTGGACATCGTTGAAAAGTGTCTAGTTAACCTGGCATGAAGAATTCTCATTTTAAAATCAGAGATGTTTAGGGCAAACCAGATTGAACTGATCACCCAGCTTGTGAGAGAGCCTAAGCCAAAGTCCCTATAAGAATCATGAGATAGGGCAAAGACCTGAAAAGAGACTTCATGAGTGAGGAATTAGAGATGGCTGAGAAACATTTTTTTCTTTCTTTCTTTCTTTCTTTTTTTTTCTTTTTGAGTCAGGGTCTCCCTGTAGCCCCAGCTGTCCTGGAACTCACTCTGTAGACCAGGCTGGCCTTGAACTCACAAAGATCCGCCTGTCTCTGCCTCCCAAGTGTTAGGATTAAAGGCATGTGCCACCATGCCCGGCGAGAAACATCTTAAGAAGTGTTCAACATCACTAATTATTAAGGTAATGCAAATCAAAACCACTTTAAGATATCATCTCACTCCAATAATACTGGCTAGGATCAAGAAAACAAATGATACCAGGTGCTGAAGAGGTTGTGGGGAAAGGGGAACACTCATCCACTGCTGGTGGGAATGTAAACTCGTGCAGCCACTATGGAAAGCAGTGTGGAGAACCCTTGGAAGACTTGGAATGAACTTGCTACCTGACCCAGCTGTACCACTCCTAGGCATGTACCCACAAGACTCACTCCACCGCAGAGATACATGCACAGCCATGTTTATTTCAGCTCTCTTCACAATAGCAAGGAGCTTGAACCAACCCAAATGCCCCTCAACTGATGAGTGGATAGAGAAAATGTGGTACAGTTACACAATGGAGTTCTATGCAGCGGTAAAGAAAGATGACATGATGAGCTTTGCAGGAAAATGGCTGGAGCTAGAAGACATCATGCTGAGTGAAGTAACACAGTCCCGTCCCAGAAAAATAAACGACAAATGGTATCCCTCATCTGTGGATGCTAGTGCCAATTACCTAGTTGTAAGTATTTCTCGTGCACGGCCCCTTGAGCTTTTGTCCAAGTAGTTGGGAGTGATGCACGTTGGAAACAGCAACAACAACAACAGCAGAAAGGACTGCATCAAAGAACTGACTGAAACAGTGAAATTCTGCTCAAAACAGTCAACTTCCACATGGAGAATTTTGAGAAAGACTGAGAAAGAGATGAAAAGCATGTTTGGCAGAATCCATGAGCTCTGGTGGGGTGGAGGGATAGGGTGGGGGACACATGTCTAGATTTGATAATCTCGTTATATATATATATATATATATATTATATATATATATATATTATAACGAGCATTATCAAATCTTAGACCATGGGTCCCCACCCTATCCCTCACACCCCACACAGAGCTCATGGATTCTGCAAACATTGCTATTTCATCTCTTTCTCAGATCTTTCTCAAAAATTTCCATGGGAAGTTGACTTTTTTGAGCAGATTCACTGGTTTCAGTCAGTTCTTTTGATGCAGTCTTTCTGCTGTCTGTTTGTTGTTTGCTGTTTCCAAGATGCATCACTGCCAACTACTTGGACAAAAGCTCAAGGGGCGTGCACAGAGGAAATACTTAAAACATAGGTAATTGGCACTAGCATCCACAGAATGAGGGATACCATTGTCCTTGTTTATTTTTTCTGGACGGGACTCGGTGTTACTTCACTTCAGCATGATTCTTTAGACTCCACGCCATTTTCCCTGAAAGCTCATCATGTCATCTTTCTTACGATCTCTTCCATAGAAGAATCCATTTGTGTACATGTACCACTTTTTCTTATCCACTCATATCAGTTGAGGGGCATTTGGTTTGGTTCAGCCGTTGCTATGTGTGAAGAAGGAGCTGAAATAAACATGGCTTTGCTGTATCTCTGCGGTGGGTGAGTCTTGGTACATGCCTAGGAGTGTAATGGGTGGGTCTAGTGTGCAAGTTCATTGCCAAGTTCATCTTCCAGGGTTCTCCACACTGGCTTCCATTAGTGGCTGCACGAGTTTACATTCCCACCAGCAGTGGAATGAGTGTTCCCCTTCCCCACACCTTCACACCTTGGTATCATTTGTTTTCTTGATCCTAGCCAGTCATATTGGAGTGAGATGATATTTTAAGTGGTTTTCATGCATTTCTTAATTTAATTAGTGATGTTGAACCTTCTTAAATGTTTTCTCCTGCCGGGCCATGTGTGGCAAATGCCTTTATCTACACTGGGAGCAGAGCAGCGGATCTTTGTGAGTCTTCAAAGGCCAGCCTGGTCTACAGAGTGGTTCCAGGACAGCTTGGGGCTACAGGGAGAACCCTGACTCAAAAGAAAAAAAAAGAAAAGAAAGAAAGAAAAGAAAAAATGTTTCTCTTCAGTGCCATTCTAATTCCTCACTCATGAAGTCTCTGTTTCTGCAAGGTCTTTGCCCTATCTCATGATTCTTATAGGGACTTTGGCTTAGGCTCTCTCACAAGCTGGGTGATCAGTTCAATCTGGTTTGCCCTAAACATCTCTGATTTTAAAATGAGAATTCTTCATGCCAGGTTAACTAGACACTTTTCAACGATGTCCACAAGGTGGCAGTAAAGATGCCGACTGAGAAAGTCGCCTCAAGCTTCCACCAGGAAAGCACCTGGACCACATGGTTTGAGACAGGGCTCCTTGGTTCCCATTGGTCACTATGCAGAAGCTGCTCTGATCTCCCCGACAGATGATTCCATCAGAGCCAGGAAAACAAAGTTACAGTGTCTTGTAATCTAAGCAGAGGAGAACCCCAAACTGCAGCCAAAATAAGAGTGATGATGTGATGAACATTGTTCTACAGATCATATTAGAATAAAGACTGATTCAATGAGTACGTATCATATGGTATTTTATACTGAAACCTAGCTGTAAATATTTAATTTTGCACAACGAAGTTGTGGTCAACTATCAGAAGTGTCCATTTGCTTTTGTTTCTTTTTCTTTGTCCGGTAATCAGGAATTGGAACTTAGGCTCCGTCTGCACCTCCTGTATGCTCCAAAAAGCCTCAATTAACCTTTTGCTTCGTGAAATATATTAAGGCTTAAATTTAATTGGGCTAGAGAGATGGATCAACAGAAGAGCACTGGCTGCGCTCTAATGCAGAGGACACAGAGTTCAATTACATTATCGTAGGATCCACACATGGCAGAGGCTAACTAATAGCTGTCTGTCACTCCAGTTCCAGGCCAATCTTTATGTCTCTTTTGGCCTCTGCAGACATCCTTGGGTGTATAGAATGCACTGAGACACATGCAAGATACGGGACTTTTATACACATAAATAATTTAAAATTAAAAAAATTAACAATAGCAACAACACAATTATGTTTAAAAAAGCAATTTCCTTTTTTTTTTTTTAATTTTATTTATTCTGTATGTGTCAATGAATGTTACTGTCTGCATGCAAGGTCTGTGGCCCCGTTGTGTCTGCAAATGCGGAGGTCAGAAGAGGGTGTCGGATTCCCCTGGAACTGGACTCCTTTCTTCCTGGAATTGGAGTTTCAGATTCGGTCTCTCAGTCCGCCATGTTGGTGCTGGGACTTTCGAAACCGCGGGTCCTTGTAAGAGCGGCGGTCGGCGCTCTTTAACCGCTAGGCCATCTTTCAGCCTAAAAAAGCAATTCTAACAATGAAAATAATAATTCCTTTCAGTAGGCCCAATCTTTCTTCGCCTTTTAAGTCAGCCATCTTTCCTGCTTTCCGAACTTTCTTTCTTTCAGTACACCTATACCTTCTTGTTCCTCTTTTTTTTTTTCAAATAATTATTTTTATTCAATATTTATTTTTGATTTTTATTTTATTGATGTGTAGGATTATTGTCTGCATCTATTAGGTTGCCCAGGTGGTGCATGCTTCGTGGAGGTCTAGAGAGGCATTAGGTCCCTGGTACTGGAGTTATAAATGGTTGTTATGCTGCCACGTGGGTGTTGGGAACCTAAACCAAATAGCCTCTGCAAAGAAACTTACAAAGAGACCCCAGCTTCTTTTAAATACATCTTCTCATTCTAGTATTAGTTATTTTAGTTTTTTGTCCTTTTTGAGCAGGCTCTACCTCAAACCCTAGGCTTGGCTGGAACTCATTTGTAGATCAGGCTGGCCTTATCTCACGAGATCCAGAGTGCACCACCATGCCTGGCTTTAATGGATAGTTTTATTGAACTGCTTTTGAGAGAATTTATACAATGCATTTTGGGGGATTATTTCCCCCAAAAGGATCCCCTTCACCATCTAGTCTCTGACCCTCCCCCACAGCCCAACCCCCCACTTATTTCTATTATTTTTAGTTGTATTGAGTCTAATTTATATTCCCAAAATGCTTTTAACAGGTGTTGAGTCCCATCCTTTTGAAGATTGATCAACCTAACCAGACCATCACAGCCTTTAAGAAAACTGATCCTCCCTCCTTCTCCCAGCTATTAATTGGTAATAGATCTTCATCTAGGGGATGAAGATCTTCTTGCCCAACTTCCCTATCCATGCTGGGTTTTTGTCATGGGTGGGCCTGTGCCTAGATCTTTTTACATACTATCCTACAAAAAATTGGGGTTCATTATGCTTCAACTGTCCTGTTGCTGAGTCCAAAAACTACATTTTCCCTTCTACTTTATCTTCACCTCCTAGCTCTTACATCTGTTTCCTCCTTCTGTGATATTCCTGAGCCTTTCTTTCCTGCCTTTCACCCTACACTCACATGGTGTTCAACATGATGCTTTCAGCCCAGGAAACATATCCAGAAATTCTGGGACATTAGCTGGCTCCTAACTAATATCTCACATATACACATTCTACATCCTGGCATTTACCAAAGATCTGCCTTCAGTAATGCTAATTTTTACATACCTCTTGCTTATTTATGAGAACATTGGTTCCATGAGGGAACTGACTGTTTTGTAGCATGATCTGCACAGGGATTTTCTCTCTACCAGTCTGTTGAGTATATGATTATATAGGTATCAAGCTAAAAGTTCTTTGCTAAACAAATAGTTCCATTCTGAACTGAAGTTATTGTTTTACCTATTTCTGGATATTTGGTAAAAAAGAAACAATAGTGTAATATTAAATTATAGCCTCAGCCAGCCGTGTGGTGCATGCCAGTTTTAATCCCAGCACTCTGGTGAAGGCCAGAGGCAGTGAGATCTCTGAGAGTTCAAGCAGCCCTGGTCTATTAAAGGACGTTCCGGCCGCTGGAGCTACGGGACCCTGTCTTCAAAATACCCAACAATAAAAAATAATTAATTAAATCTGCCTAAAATCTGCCTCTGTATCTTTGAACCCCATGTGCCTGAGTTGCACCCTAACTTCGTAGTATGTTTTGTAAATGAATTTCTCGGGATCTCTGCCTATGACAACAGGGGAGTTGCAGACATTTTTAGATGACTTATGACACACGGAGCTGATAAGGCAGATGCCAGCAAGCTGAGCTTACTCTGTATGTCTCATGTTTTTCCGTCTACCAAGATGCCTGCTTAGGCTTCAGAAGAGGCTGTCCACTTCTCTTGGCTTTAACTGCAACTCCATCCATGAATTGCCCTTTGCAAAGGGCCAGAGAAACGAGGAGGGCTGCTACAATCCAGTGTCTCCGGGAAAGGACAGGGCTGTTGTATTAATGAACTTACAGCCATTTCTGAATCTGCACTTGACCTTCCCAAGATCAAGGCAGTGAAAAAATGCCAGCAAGGATGAGGGAGAGGCCTGGACACCCCATTCTCTAGTAAAAGATTGACAGCTTCTGGCTCCCGGGGAAGTGGAAACAGTCTTCTTAAGGGTATGCTCCTGTTAGGTTGCTGTCTTTATTTTTGTCTGCAAATTGATTGTAAAACGCCGATGTAACACAAGGCAAGCTTATAGAAGGAAGAGTTTTATTTGAGCAACTCCGACGAATGAAGTTCCAGTAATGACAGAGTAATGGGTGACGCATGGAGGCGGAGCTGGAGCAGAAACAGGAGCAGTTCACATCTTCAAGCAATGAGACACAAAGTGAGTATGATGGCAGGGAGTGGTTTGAAGTCTCGAAAGCACCAAGCCATGGTGACACCTGCTTCCTCTTGCATGGTGGTACCTCTGAGATCTCCCCAAATATGCCGCCACTAACTGGGGACAAATTGTTCTTGGAGCCTATCGAGAACATTCCATTCAAAACACCACAGTTGCCCATGCTCCAGTAAGATGTGTATATACAAGCTACTAATTGGCCACTCAGTGGGATATAATGAATAAAAATAGAAGGTGAAATTGGTGGAGCGTGTAGACATGATATAGAGCGAGAAAGATATGTTTCAAAACCTGCATTGTGTGTGTTTGTTTGTGTGTGTGTGTTTTTGAAATTCCCAAGAAAAGATAAGTAAAATTTTAAAAAATATAAAATAGAATAATGCTCTAAATTTGAATTGTGGTGTGACTTAGTGTTAGAACACCTTCCTAGCATTGCAGGTGGGAAAATTCTCCTTTTAGAAATTAATTGAAATTTTTCCTTCGAGTAGCCGATATTAGAGTACAAAAAATATAGTTGTTTACCTTCTTAACATTAGTATTTTTTCTTACCATGATAAAAGTATTAGCAACTCTGTGAATAACAGTTATTCTACTAAGTAATATATTAAATTCAACATATTTGAACTATTTTATCTAATATATAAATGTGCCAATAACACTTTTTTTTTTTTTTTTTTTTTTTTTTCATCTTATAACTTACATTAAATCACTTTAATATCAGTTAATTCATTGCTAAATCCTTTGCACTATTCTTAGAAATAATATTCTATGGGGAATAGTCTTATTTTTAGAATGAGCTTTAGATAATTTAGTCCACTAGCTCAAGGTCATGTTGTTTCTAAAAGCTGGTGTGAATTTTAAAGCTCTGTGGCTATAGTTGACTTGTTCTTGCTTCATCCAATTTCTCCTTTTGTTGTTGTGTGGAGAGGGGATAAATTGGCTTCTTGATCTCAGGCTGGAGGCAGGGTAGGCAGCTCCTTCTCCTTCTCCTTTCTCTTTCTTTTTCAATTTAAAAAATATTATTTTAATTTTCGTATATATACCATTTTTGATACATATGAATCTCAGTATTTAATATTTCTACTACGTAAAATCATAAGAATAACAAACCGTTAATATTATGTAATGAAAAATATTAATTGATAAAAACATGCCAACTTATGTTTACACTAATAAAATATTTTTTTTTAAATATATTTTTTATATTTTTTTTTTTTTAAAAATTTATTATTTTTATGTGTATGAATGGTCTGTCTGCATGTTAGGTTGGTTCGGCACCCATGTTTGTGCTGCTTGGAGGTCAGAGAGAGGTGTTGGATTCCCTGGAACGGGAAGTTAAAGACGTTCTTAGCACGCCATGTGGCGTGTGGGATGATAACCCGGGTCCTCTGCCAAGAAGAAGTCGGTGTTCTTAACTGAGCCATCTCTCCAGCATTTTATTTTATTTTGTATATTTTATAAGTTTTTGTGCATTTAGCCTTGGCAACGGTGCGACACACATTTATCCCAGCATTTCAGGAGGCAGAGGCAGGTGGGTCTCTTTGTTGAGTTCAAGGTCACCCTGGTCTACAGAGGAGTTCAGGCCAGCTGGGTTTGACATTTACAGGAGACCCTCCTCAAACACGCAATACGCCCAAAAAAGTTTTAAAAGTTTTTGTGTCATTTTCATACAACATTTCTCTCATACTAATTTAGACTCACTCTCCCTTCCATGCCCCCACCACCCCGACTGGAGTCATGTATTCTGCCATAACAATCCTGCAATCTTTTTCTGGTCTTTTTAAATTTTTTTGTTTTTTTCAGAGGTTTTGTTTGGTCTAGAGTTTTAACTGTTTCAGTCTTAGTTTGTTTGACCCAGGTCTTTTGTTGTTGTGTTCCCTTGCCAATTGTTTATCGCTAAAATATGCTATATGTATATATATGTGTGTGTGTGTGTTTGCGGTTTTTTTATTCCCTACATGCTATGATAGTTTTCAACAGCATTCCCATCTTGGACAATACTACAGTTATTAACTTATTTTGACTTATGATTATTCCTTTGTTCTTTGTCTAAAATATGCATACATACCCTCCACCATATACAAAAATTACAAAGTCCTGAAAATGAAGTGGTAAGTGAATTCTAGACCGTTTAATGGATTCACATTTTTAGAAGGCTTAAATAGTTTTAAATACAAAATGGGCAACCAGAATAAAAATAAAATTTAACATTTAACAAGCCGTCTAATCAGAAAAGAGCAGATTCTCTTTTTACTGTTAAAGATGATGGGTTTCTTATGCTGCTCCCTAGAGCCACCACACGAGGGCACAGTGACCTATGAACACATCTTCCCTGAAATTTTTTCTTTTCTTTTTTCTTCAAATTGACTTGAAGTGGGAGAGGATGAAGAAAGAGAAGAAGTCATACATAATGTTTAAGTAATTCAATTCCAACTATTTTAAATTCTGACATTACATGCAGCTGATCAGAAATTTAAAATACTTTTAGTCACTAGCCTTCAAAAACAGAAACCCTGCATAGATGTAAGGCATTTGGGAAAATTGTTGTGAACCTGTTTATTAGCACACACTTTATATGGGTTTATTTCCGGAGGAATTTTCTTGCGATTACCTTGAAGGTACATGCTTTGCCCCAGGAGTAGCACAGCTAGAAATTCTTTCATTATTTTGCTGTCCCATATGCCTCTTGGTGTCAATCTCAATTTCCACCTATTCTGGGAATCTTTCTTTAAATATATCAACCAGAAGAATTAATTCTTCCCTCTCATGAGCATTAATAATCCTATTATCCATCTGTTCCTTATGTCCATCTGTGGAGTGATGTTTAAGTGTCAGACAATGCATTTAGTTGAGGATGTAGAAACTATAAGGCAATCCTTGGCTTGAAGCAATTTGAATAGGAGAGAAATGAGAAAAACCATAATTATAGGCCTTTTTAGAAAGTGGGCAAGAGTTTACGAATAATTGTTATTTTATAGATGATTGATTCATGAGTTCTAATATATCCCCCAAATCACACAGGTCAATTTCAATTTGAATTCTGTGGAGTTTCTGTTGAAAAAACCCAGTAATATAATAGATTTAATGTTTTTTTCTCATTTCTTTGAGCAGCAGAACAGCCACTAATTACTGTGCAGCATGTGTCACTGAAACTTAGTGGAAACTGATGGGCATGGATCATCATTTTAATTTTCTCTGCATTCAGAACTTTTATGCAATAATACTTATAATCAATAAGAAGATTCTTGGTCTGTTCTCTAACAACTTTGGACCCAAATGGGCTCCTATTCCTCTGCTCAGGTCTCTCGACTAGCTTCCTAACCGACAAGTTAAACAATCTAGCAGTGATTTCTAAGTCTCTCCTGAAGTGCTATCCCCACACCTATCTCCTGGCTCCTGACCAACCCAGGTGGACTGTCCTTCCCAGCTAGGACTCTGGTTACTTAGATCTTGCTCACTCGCCGCTAATCCATTCCTCTCACACACACCAACCCTGTCCCCTGCCAGCCTTTGACCCAGGTTGGCTCCAATTCCTCTGCTCAGGTCTCTGGACTAGCTTCCTAACACAGACCAGCTAAACTCCATAGCATCGACTCCACTGGCTCCTGACCTGTCTGACACAGACCAGCCCTCCTACTAACCCGACCAACCTACCTACTATCCTGTCTCACCAACCACCCAGACCAGTCTACTACCCTGTAAGAAACTGAAACACACACACACATCAGTTTTTCCAGGCTTGAAAGCAAAAACAGCAATCAAGCTACATAAGCAATATAAACAGAACCAGAATTAAATTAAACCAAAGCAGAAGTTTTGTTTTGTTTTTTTCGTTCTTTTCAAGAGCCAGAGTTTTATTCTGTTTCGGGGAGAACTTCACTGTTTCAGTCTTTTTTTTCCAGTTCTTTCATTGTTGTTGTCTTCAACTTGTACTGCATATAGACATACACACATATCACCTGAATTGGGAGGTATTTCTTTCCTTCCTTCCTCTTCCTTCCCTTCCTCCTTCCTTCCTTCCTTCCTTCTTCCTCCTTCCTTCCTTCTTCCTTCCTTCCTTTCTTTCTTTCTTTTGGCTAAAAGATGGTCATATTTTCCTTAATGAAGTGTTTTGAAGGTTCCTCCTTGGTAAGCCCAAAACAACCATCAGTCTTGGCCTTGTGCTCCACACTGCGGTCTTTCCTTCCATGGTCACCAAAATGAGGTCCGGTAAGCACGAGTCCTGTCTTGACCTTTCTGTAACTGGCTCCATGATACAGCCTGGTGACCAACAATGGCAGTCTATACTCTGATGAAGCTGAAATCCCAGTAGCTCCTCAGTCCACAAGCTGGATGGTTCTCAGCAGCCCCCATCTGGCATTAAGGTTTTGGAGGATTCTTGGAGAAACATGAGGTTTCAGTCCATACTGGAAGGTAGAAGCTGTGTTCTTGCTGGGCATGGTTCGGCACATGCCTTTAATCCTAGCATTCGCGAGGCAGAGGCAGGTGTATCCTGTGAGTTTTCAATGCCAGCCTGCATCTACAGAGTGAGCTTCCAGGCCAGCTGGGATTAAAGGGAGACTCTTTCTCAAAAACAAACAAACAAACAACAAACAAACAAAATAAAAGAAGCTGTGTTTCATGCTTTTGAAGAATGGCAAAAGCAGGGAGCAGCCACAAAGTAGATGCACTTGCCAGGTTAAGAATTGAAGACAGGCAAAAACAATAGTGGTCTCTTCTTTTTTTTTCTTTTTTGGTCTTTTTACTAAGATCTCGAAGTTATATCTGCAGTACAATTTCTCTGGCCTTTACTGTTATTTTATTTTTGGTTTTTACTTTCCTTTGGATGCTTAGGCCACACAGCCAGATTAATTCAAGGATTTGTTTCTTTTTTAAATTTTTATTCTAATTTTGATATGTGTATGAACATCACTGTTTGCATGTAGGTTGTGTACCCTTTTTTTATGACATGCAATCCGGCAGAGGAGCTCAGAAGAGGGTTTTGGATTCCCCTGCAACTTGAGTCTCCTTGAAATTAGAGTTACAGATGGTTCTTTAGCTGCCTTTGTGGGGTGCTGGGAATGGAAACCTGGGTCCTCTGCAAGAGCAGTCGGTGCTCTTAATTTCTAGGCTATCTCTCCAGCCAGGTTTTTGTTTTCTTAAGTCAGTTGACGGATCTGGTTTTCAGGGGTCATTCAGGCGTTGTTTTTTGGGGTGGGGGAGCCCTGCCCTTTCAGCTTTTCATTTATCAGTTTCATCCACTCAAGGACAAATCAGGTCTTGCCAGACCAGGCTTCCCCTTTTTTTTTTTCTTTGAATCTAGGAGCAGGACTTTCCTCTTTATAGACTGGACACTTGGCTGAAGTCCCATTAGTGGGTCTCCAAGACTCCCTACACAGGAAGACTAGTGACCCACCTTTGCAGGACATTTTCAAGAGATGCCCCCGTGCATAGTCCCTGAGAGTTAGTTGACCTTGCAGGGGCAAGGAACAAAAGTTATCCCCATTAGGTCCCTTGGCCCAAATTGGTATGGGATTAAGTATGGTCGTTAAGCAGCCAGAAAAGCTAAGTTACACCAGCCTGCTACATAGCACCTATCCTAAAATTATATCTTCTGAAAACAAACTGTATTGGCAATTTCCATATCATATTTCTTGACTCACATTTTTCCGTTTTAATTTAATATTACTCTAAAAATAATTTTTAAAAACATTCTGGAAAGACTAGAAAAAGACGCCAAGGACATGTATGGCAGAGTGCAGAAAACTCAGGTGGGGTGGGAGGCATGAAAAGGTAAATGACTATAAATTGGATAGAGAAATGATGTATGATGTATGAAAAAGTTTAATAACAATAAAAAAGAGAAAAATTAAACCAAAGTAGAGTAGAAGTTCCTACTGGACACATAACCAACAATGAACATCCATATGCACAAATGTCAGTGCAAAAAAACACAAATAATATGAAAACCAAGGAGGATATATCCCCAGCAAAATCCCACCAATCTTACAGACATACAATACAATGAGAACCAACCCCAGAAATTCCAGGATGCAGAATTTTAAAGAACAATCAAACGTGTCTAAAGAACTTAAAGGAAAACACTGAGAAACAACATGAAGAACTAAAAAAAGAAAGGCATAAACTTCAATGGAAGCCCAAGAATATACAAACATGTGGCTTAATGAAATATCAAAAACAATTCATGGCTTGAAATGTGAACTTACAAAAGAGATAGAAATAGTTGAAAGAAAACCCAAATTGAAATTAAATTCTTATAGAACAAGGAGAGGGTACCAAAGCTGCTAGAGAAAATACCGAGTTACACATAAAGGAAACTCCAACAGAATTATAACTGAGTTTTCAATGCAAACCATAAAAACCAGAAGAACCTTTGGAACAAAGTACTCCCAGTTCTAAAAGATCATAGATACTAACCCCAAACACTTTATCCAGCAAAACTATCATAAATGAAGGAGAATGGAAAAGTTTTCATGACATGAACAGGCTGAAAGAATTAATCTCCACAAAACCAACTCTGCAGAGAATACTTGAAACAATAGAAAGNTATATATATATATATATATATATATGATTTAAAAAATAAAAAAATTCATAGGAGAAAATCAAAAGAGAAAGACCTTAACATCCAACCATCAAGATACAATTAAATAAAGTGAAGTTTGGCATTACAAAAAAAAAAAAATCCTGAGATAATAAATGTGGATGTCAGGGCTGGAGAGATGGCTCAGTAATTGAGAACACTGGCTGCTCTTGGAGTCGGCCAAGGATATGCTCCCAGCAACCAGACTGTAGCTCACAAATATCCTTAACACCAGTTCCAGGGGATCCGACCAACATATTCTTTTGATCTCTGTTGCACTTACAGATATGCAGGCAAAATGCTCACACACATAAAATAAATCCAAAACATACATAATAATTAAAATTAATTATGCATGTAATTGCATTGGTTAAAAACAATAATACACCTGAATCCGAAATTCAAGTGAGACAACTGATCAGAAAACTTCTGATTCTCAAATATTAGTGTAGACCTTCACATATTCTGTACTGATCTGTATTTGTCTTTATTAAACAATCTAAAATATCATCTCTTCATTGTCTACTTACTTTGCATTCTGCTCCACCAGACTACAACCACCCGCATGGCAGGAGCATGCTTACTCTTTGAGCATTGTCCATAAAGAGTTCGAAACAGCATGCATACATATATTCTGGCAGGATAATCTAATATACTTATTTCTATACAAATAATGTTTAGTATTGAATACTTTATTTCTCTAAAATATACTTGCACATGATCTGTGTCAAGTATTACACATTTTGGAATCAATATTAGAGAACACAATTTCTTCAACTCCTAAACAAATGACAAATGTTTGTTAAACAAGGATGTTCATCTACAGCTCTGCCCACTCACAAATTCAAATGTTTGTTAAACTCCTGAACAAATGTTTGTTAAACAGAGATGTTCATCTAGAGCTCTGCCCACTCACAAATTCAGTGCCAGTTTGTCAGATTTCTTCAAGAACCTGAGGTACAAATACAGGGCATGTCAACATGTCAAAGGGTGTGACAAGCTCTGCTCTTTTTTGAGAAGTTTTCTTATAACAGCTGATACCTTACTGGAATGGCTTTTGGATGTACTTGATCCATTCATTGTCTTTTCTTTCTAACTAGAAGGTACAAAAGGTACAAATGGATGAACACAACATTTAAGAGCTGTTGCTTTTTGTTTGTTTGTTTGTTTGTTTTTTCGGAAAACCAACTTCTGTTCCAGCACTCAAGTCCAACACCGCATAATCACTTGTGACTAGCTCAGCTCCAAGGGATCCCATTCCTCTGGCCTCCATGGACACTCACACTGGCATACATATATGCATACCCATAGTTAAAAATTAAAATAAGTTCTTAAAAAGAAGTTATTAACTAACGACACAGATTAATGAGCAGATAGAAGAAACAGTCATTATATAGGAGCAAAGCAAATACAAGAAAGAATGGAAACAGGATTCTCAATTAATTTAAAGGAGACAATGACTGCACACACTCTGAAGTCTTTCATGCAAGGAGATACCTATAATAAATGGACCAAACATTTTAAGGTGCCCAAAGCACAAAATATAAAGTATATTCAACATTCACTACTTATAAGATCCAAGTAGTAAACATTCAACATACCTAAACTGTTCTGTGCATTCTTGCATTGAAAATAGGAGTTTGGCTAATGACATAAATACTTTCAACGAGTTTTTGAATGACACAAGTGCTGTCATGTGCAAAATAAGAATATATTTTATTGTTCATAAAACAGTGGTGTCTCTTGTTCTCATTTGACGCATGGTGTGATGCTTTTAACTTTGCTGTGATTCCGAACCTTTTCACATTCTGAAAGCTTTGCAGTCTGTACCTCATGAAATCAATGAAACCTGTTAAGAGAGTGACAGTAAGTAAAAGTGTGAATTTCCTCATCTCTTCAAAGGTCATATGCAGTTCTTCTTGCACCTTAATTCCTGATTCAGCTACAGGTATTTATTTCCATATGTCACAGTGACCTCTAATTAATGCATGGGTCAGAAATATTTGTTCTTTGATGTCTCCTTTTTAATTAGCAATTAGTCATCTGTTGTAACAAGGAAGTTTTAACACAAAGGATTAAGAACTTGAGAAATTATGTCTAACAGGACTTTTTTTTGTTCCTTTCTTTGAAAAATTTTGTTGTTGAGAATTGCATATACATGAAATGTATTTTGACTGAATGCATTCTCCAATCCCTTCTTCCCTTCCTCCTGCATTTCTCCCCTGTCTTCATCTGCTCTTAGTTTTTAAATGCACTAAGTCCATTTACTGTTGCCTGAATGTGCTGGGTCTAGTGCTCACTACTGGAGCATGGATGGGCTCTCAAGAGCAGCACTCCTGAAAAAAAAAAAAAATACTGACCCTTTCTCTCCCAGCCATCAACTACCGATAGTTTCTCAGCCAGGGGTAGGACTTCAGGAGCCTGTCTCACACCCCTCTGGGATTTCATCTGACTTGATCCTGTGCAGGTCTAGTTTTAGTAGAAACAGCCTCATGTGCTCATGTGTGCATGGCACTGTCCATCAGCAAATAAGATTCTACTGTAGACATCCACCACCTCTGGCTCTCACAATCTTTCTGCCCCTCATCTGAGATGTGATCCCTGTGCCTTGGGGGATGGATGTGATACAACATATTTTTTGGTCTTTTCGAGACAGGGACTCCCTGTAGCCCCAGCTGTCCTGCAACTCACTCTGTAGACCAGGCTGGCCTTGAACTCACAAAGAACCACCTGCTTCTGCCTCCGGAGTGCTAGGATTAAAGGCGTGCACCACCACGCCTGGCTCTTGATACAACATTTTACAGATGATTATATTTGGGAAGCCACAAGGTCCATATTATGAATGCTATATTATGCCCATAGCCAGTTAAACAAGACTGGATCTTATGTATTTTCGCTTCCTGTCTTCCTTTTATTTGACACAATTTAAAATACTAATTTTAACTAATTACCTAATTTAATTTACTACAATTTAGAATTTTTTGAATTAAGTCAGTTCACTCCATTAAAAAGAACAAACAAAACCATTTATTAAATTTGTATTTTCCTTTAAATTACAATTTTTCATAAAATCAACAGTCAGCCTTGAAGATGGATGGCCATAAGATTATTGTACAAAACTGCATTTGTCCTCAGAAGGTCCAGGGGTTTGAAATTTAGATCCATTCATGAACTTTTCACATATCACTCAAAAACTTGTGTTACTAATGAGGTAAATAAAATGCCATTCACTGTTAGGAAAGAAAGGTTAATTGTGTCACTTTCACTAAATGAGGTTTGTGATACTGAAAGGTTTTCTTTATGAATGCCAAGTGAAGAAAAGTGACTACACTCATCATAAACTATGCAAATCCTGAAAAGTGATTACTTCAGAGGATGGTGCTATCTGGGGATGTTTATCTTTACAGTTTATTTCAGTTATGTTTAAAAGTAACCATTTCTTAAATTAATTATTTTTAAAAATTGAACATCGGCAGGTCCGGTGGCACACACCTTTAATCCTAGCACTTGGGAGGCAGAGGCAGGTGGATCTCTTGTGAGTTCAAGGCCAGCCTTGAACTCCAGGACAGCTGGAGCTACAGGGAAACTCTATCTCAAAAAGACCAAAAAAAAAATAAAATAAAATTGAACATACAATTATCCTGGAAGATCATTTATAGTTCAAATGCCTCATTCTTAGTATTGGGAGAATTTTAGCAGATAGTTAACCATTTGGAAAATCACTATAGCCAATAAGTTTTCTCAATATTTAATAATGTTTATCTGTGATTATTTATTTCATGAAAATATTAGTTTATTCATTTCTTTCATAGCGCTCTGAAGATTATGTTTTGATGCTTGACACTAGGAATATCAAGCACTTGATAAAATTCTTTTCAGTCTTATAACACTGCGGACAGGTGTTACGTAAGCACTCTACCATAGATCTACAGATATAACCCTAATAATTGAATTTCAATTTCCATTTGTGTGTTATGCAAATACTTTCTAAATGGATAACAATTTGTTTTATGACTACAATTGCTTTGTTGAACTAAATTTAATTCTGTAATTGTATAGATTTAATTTTACACTGAGTCTTTTGAGATGTTATTTCCACATACAGCATTCTTTACTTTCACCCAGCCTCAGAAACTTCACCTAGCTGGTCCTGGACTACTTCTAACACCCTATTCAACATCAACAGAGTTCTCCAAAGATGGAGACTTAAGCCCAGTTCAACTGGCCCATCAATGATATGTTGGGGTAACAACAACACAGATCCAGAAACTCACTCAACACAGGGAAGAAGGATATCCATACCAGGAAAAACTATCCACAACCTAACCCAGATGCCCCTGTTCCATTGAAAAAACCTCAGATTTAAAATAAAACATTATATTTATTATCTTTATGTGTATGAGTATTTTGCCTGAATGTGTGTAAGTGTTCTCATGTTGTGTAATGTCCAGAGAGGTCAGAAGAGAGTGTCAGATACCCTGAAACTGGAGTTGCAAGTAGTTACTAGCCACTGTGTATGTGCTGGAAAACAAACCTGGGCCCTCTGCAAGGGGAGCCAGCTCTCTTAACTGGTAAGCCATCTCTCCAGCCCCCCAAAACACCATATATATTTTTAACAAGATTATACTTGCCAACCAATTTTTCAATAATAGTCTACATACAAGTCTTTCTGCAGCAGAATTTTTTCTGATTAATCTAAACAGATTGTTTGTAGGTATAAACATAGATATTTAGGAGGTGGTATGGTACCATGTCACTTTAGCTAAACAATTGTATCGAGTTCACCATTAGGGTTTATGATCCTCTCAACAACAAAAAGACTGGGTCAAAGAACTGACTGAAACAGTGAACTTCAGCTCAAAACAGTAAACTTCTGCAATGAAAATTTGTTTAAGAGACTGAGAGAAAGATGAAAAACATGTTTGGCAGAATGCATGAGCTCTGGTGGGGTGGGGGGACAAGGAAGGGGACACAGGTCTAGACTTGGAAATTTTATATGAAATGCACAAAGCTTCAATAAAAATTGGCTTTGAAAAAAAATCTTGGAGAAAGAGTGAGGAGGTGATACTGCAGTTTGTACAAGCATCACTGGAATGTTATTTGGCCAAAACAGCTAAGTCTTTATACTAAACAAACAAAAAGCTAGCTTTGTTGTAGGAAAGTGAAGTGGGGATTGAATTAGTCTGCTTATAGACAAACTCCACCCTGGTCCTTCATGGAGCTTTAGATGTGTGTTAAGAGGCTGGGGCAGACAGAAGACAAAAAAATGAGTTCGGAGAAGCCTGTGGTCTGGACTTGAGAGAAATCAGAACATTCACAAGATATGTGTATAATCTCACATTAAACTACAGATGTCTTTGGTTTTCCTTGGAAGATGAATATGTTCTCCTTGCTCACCGATTATGAAAGTTTCTCTACCATCTGAACCTGTAACTGGATTATCAGAAATGAAGATATGCTAAAGAGACATTTTTGCTCTTAATGTCAGACTATTGAAACAATGGACTCCCCCCCTACACCCCCCGGAAATGTGAATTTCCCCAGGAATCTCATGCTGGGAAAAGGAAAGTTGTCAGACAAAGGGCTGGTCTTCTGGAAAGAGATGCCATACAGTTCTAAAAACTTGTCATACAACTTTAGGAAAAGATTAAACCCAAGACAGCATGGGTCAGTGGCTGGGACCACACTGTGACCTGGACTGCTGAGATGTGCACATCCCTGAACCTCTATTTAAACTTTTGGACCCTGAAGACAGGCTGAGGGCAGGAGTAGGGTCCACTGCACTGCTTTGCCCCTTTCCCAATGTGGCTTCATTGAATAAATATTTTTCTGCTTTCCAAAAAAAAGATCCTCTCAACTATGAATTTTTGACTGAGTATCAGGGACAGATGCCTTCCTGAAGAGTGGGCCTGAAATTCAATCAGATGGTTGTTAGTTACACCATTAGTTATGCCAGTATTTCATCAAGAGCCGTGTCTTGGTTGTCAGCTTGGTGTTATACTTCATATGGTTCACCATTTCAAGACCAGTGACACCTTCCCCATTACCTATAGAGTACAGTTCAGCACTGTGGAAACTAGTCTACAGGAGCAAAGTTTCCAGTGCAGTTCCAGCTTGATTTCAGTAGATCTTACAACCACCATATCTAGTATCTTTAATAAGAGAGTCTTATCAAGTAGTTCTGGATGCCAACCAAGAGGAATAGCAAGAGCCTATATTGTCTGGGTGTTCTGGAGACCCCTGAACAATAAATCATAAGGAGGCATTTCACACCTAGAACTGAGATTTTTGTTTAATAATCCATGGCTTTTAGAAGCAAGATTACCCAACCATACATGAATTTTTCTTTAAAAATGTAGCTCATATTTTTAATTGGCTTTTGAAGTTATAGATTTGTGTGACTTTTTTCAGATCTTGTTTTATTTTTGTCAACCCTCTCCATAAATCTCTCATGGTCCTCTGCTTGAATTCTTCCACTCCTACTATCATCTCTCTGATTTTATGTCATCTATGCTCCTCTTCACATATACCTCCATTCTTGTTCCTTAATTAAGGCATTCTCCATATCAATGTCCCTTTTCTAGTGTTGTAGTTTAATCAGAGAAGCTTATCTTTGCCATGAACTGTAGCAAATGCAGTTACTCATTGTTGCTCAAGGTTTTGAGAATCAGTGAAGTTTGTGTGCTCAGCCCTAAACAGTATCTCTACACCACTGTATTACTAGTATCACTCCCTTTAAGGATCAAGGAACACTGTATAAAAGAGGATGGGAAAGCCGGGCGTGGTGGCCCATGCCTTTAATTCTAGCACTTGGAAGGCAGAGGCAGGTGGATCTTTGTGAGATCAAGGCCAGCCTGAGATTAAGGCCAGCCTGGTCTACAGAGTGAGTTCCAGGACAGCTGGGATTACAGGGAGACCCTGCCTCAAAAAGACCAAAAAAAAAAAAAAAAAGAGGATGGGAAGTATCTTAGAGCCAGAAGATAAGGAGAAGGATTGCTATCTTTTGAGCATGATGCAGCAATGGCAATCACCTTGCAGCAGCTACAATTGTCTGCACAGAGCCTGAACAAGCCTGAACCTGTCATTAGTCAACCATGGACTAGGGAGTACAATGGTTATTCTTATTGTCAATTTGATACACCAGGGAAGAGGGAACATCAGTTGAAGAATTTCCCCTATGAGATTGGCCTGCTGTAATGTTGTGAGACATTTTCTTGATTACTAATTGATGTAGAGAGGCCCAGCTCACTGTGGGCACTACCATCCTAGGCAGATCGACCTTATTAGTATAATAATGCCAGGTAAGCAAAAGCTGCAAAGGAGAAGGTGTCCAGGAAGCAGCGTTCCTCCATGATCTCTGCTTTTGCTCCTGCCTTGAGTTCTTGCTCTCAATTCTCTTGATGGCAGACTGTAACCTGTAATATGAAATAAACCCTTTCCTCTCCAAGTGAACTTTGTTTAGGGTATTTATCACATCAGAAAAACAAAAAAGTAAAGGTCCTGTAATGGACATGACCATGCTGTTTGTAGATACAATTGTGGAGGACTTTAGAAATTTGGGCTGTAAAAGCTGTTGAGTGCAGAGACAATGAGCTTTTCGCTGGGAATTTGAAAGATAAGAATGCTAAAGGAAACACTGACAATGAAGTTCTGGCTTCTGAAGTTTCAGAAGGAAGCAAAGACTCTGTCAAGGCTGTTCCTCTACTGTTTTGAATTAAGAATATTTGGAAGTAAAACCTTTCTTTTGTTGGGAAAATGGATGGTGGTCAGCTGATGTTGAAGAATCAGCTGTGATTAATAAAAGAATAAATATCCCTCAGTTATAATCTGATTTTCTCAAGGTCAGTACTCAGAAGCCTTGGTCTAGGTAAGTCAATGTTACATCTGAACCTTGAAAGCCAGCATGGAAATATCTAAGAGTCACCCTGTGTGATATGAGTTTGGAGGACATGAAAGCTACAGAATTCAAGAGCTTATGGAT
This sequence comes from Rhizomys pruinosus, assembly GCA_009823505.1. Lineage (NCBI taxonomy): Eukaryota > Metazoa > Chordata > Mammalia > Rodentia > Spalacidae > Rhizomys > Rhizomys pruinosus. The sequence goes on along the minus strand of VZQC01003447.1, from coordinate 1,084,217 downwards.
AGAAACTGAGGCTTAGCACCATGAGGTAGGGTTGGATTTGCTGGAGGGAGGCCATGAGACACAACTGGTGAAGGTGCAGCCTTCCATTCAGTGGAGACCCAAAGGGAATGTCAGCACTGTGGAACAGCTCATAATGACAACAGGTTTGGGTGCAGATAACCTGGAGCCTCACAGACAAAGGCATGTTTGTGTTTATGTTGTGGATGGCAGAACCAGGAAGTAAGAATCATCACACCCTTAAGATCATAAATGCTAGATGTTGGATCTGAGCTATTTATACTCGGATTTTGGCTTTCCTTTGATCTAATCATAACTATGTCCTGGTTCTTACTTCTTAGAATAAGAAAGTATATAACTTATTATTTATTTTACAAGAGCCTACATTTAGTATTCTTTGGAAGGTTAAAGATCATTTGGATTTTAAAATCATTTGGAATTTTTTAATACTATAGGACTTTTGAATTTGTACTGTGTTTTATATTATAATATTAAAGTGAGATCTTGGGGCCAAGGAAATGAAAGGTTATGGTTTAACAGTGGTGTGTTTTGTGTCAAGTTGACAAGGAGTAGACTTGGGTAGACTTGTGATAGCTATTCTCTGTTGTCAAGTAGACAAACCTGGGAAGAGGGAAATTCAGTTAAAGAATTTCCTCCACCAGTTGGGCCCATGTCATACCCTTGAAGCATTGATTGATTATTGATTGATAAAGGATGTAACCCATTGTTGGCGACATCCCCAGACATGCCTGCCTAGGCTGTATAAGAAAGCTGGCTGAGCTGGGCGTGGTGGCACACACCTTTAGTCCTAGCACTTGGGAGGCAGAGACAGGCGGATCTTTGTGAGTTCAAGGCCAGCCTGGTCTACAGAGTGAGTTCAAAAGAAAGAATGAAAGAAAGAAAGAAAGAAAGAAAGAGAGAGAGAGAGAGAGAGAGAGAGAGAAAGAAAGAAAGAAAGAAAGAAAGAAAGAAAGAAAGAAAGAAAGAAAGAAAGAAAGAAAGAAAGAAAGAAAGAAAGAAAGAAAGAAAGAAAGAAAGAAAGCTGGATGAACAGAAGCTGGAGGGAACAAGCCAGTAAGCAATGTTTCCTAATGATTTCTGGTTCAGGATCCTGGCAACATTTCTTGCCTTGGCTTCTGTTGATGGTGGATTATAACCTGGAAGTATAAGCCAAATGAACCCCTTATATCCCAGATTGCTCTTTGGCAGAGTGTTTTATCACAGCAACTGAAAGCAAGCTAGAACTAGGTCCTGGTGGATTCTGTGGGAGAAGCAGTCATTGTCGTGACTTGTCAGGTGAGCCCACCAAGCCTCCATAGATAAACTCATAGTCACACAGAGAGCCCTGGTTAAACTCAGTGGACCACAAGAAAAACAAATAGACATGAAAGAGAGAAGGGGACTTTTAAAGAAGAGGAAGGATCACTGGCATGGGGGTGAGAGAGACAAAAGATGTCCAGGGGTTGAAAGCATCAGAATGTATGGAATTGTCAAGTAAAGGAACCAGACCTGTGTATTAAAAAAGGAGATCTCTTACTTACAAATGATAGAATACAAGATTTTAGTTAATGTAATTATTGTCTTTATATTGTGATAAATATTTACTTTTTACTGTTTTATTAATTAAAAGTAATTTGGAGAACATTCATTATTTTTCCTTTTATATGATCTGCAAGATTTCTTTGTGTATAAGTTTGTACCATTTACTATACTATTTAATTGACAGGTCCTCATAGACATAGTTCTAGTAACTAACTACATTTCCCTGCAGTAAGCTGACTATTCCTGTCTACACCAAGTTTATACTTTGTTTTGCTTGATATCAACATTAACCTTTCATGAGATACACTATTTTACATTTACACCAGTGCACAGTGTTTCATTGTCTGTCTCCATCTCCATCATTCCTTCTTTAGTCACTTCAGTCTAGTCACATTGTGCACTCCTTTGTAGATGATATGTGCTGACAAAGCCTTCTCCTAGCTTACTGCTTCACAGTTTTTATAGTTTTCATCTGAAAGTCAGCCTGCTTTATTAAACTAAGTTTATTCTCCTGAAACTCAGTCAACTCCTTATGATAAAGTATCATCATAGAAAAACAAACAAACAAACAAACAAACAAACAAGTATCATAGTAGATATAAACAGCCTTTTTCTTAATGGGAAGACTTGCTAGAGAACTATTTTCTTCCTGGTATCCATGCTTTTTATATCCATAAATAAAATGATACTATATAATTTCCAACAGACTTCAAAGAGTACAGAAATTTTAAGTTTATTTGAACATACAATGGAATTTGTAGTAAGCTTCAGTCTCTCTGTTGCAGGATATAAAACAGCTTTTCATTCTTAGCTAATAGATTTACATATCAAGTTAGTAATTTGCCAAGAATTACAAAATAAAGTGACAATTTCTAAACAGCAGAGGATTGTTACACTTATGAGTGAAATTGATCCTAGGGTCTTGAACATGCTGGTCAAGTGCTCTACTACTGAGTCAAGTCCTCATCCCTCAAATTACTTTTAAAGCTAAGTAAATCATGAGTTAAATGCAAAGCCATCGCTATCTTCATTTTGATTTAAGCCATTTTGTGGGCTAGAGAGTTAGACAAGATGCATGATTTACATTTTACATTTTGACACAAAGTTCAGAACATAAACTATTTTCTCTACTTTTAAAGCTGTTTTAATCTGAAAGTAGTATTTATTTTAAAAATGGCTCCAGCAACAAAAGCCAAAAGCATAATAAACTTTATAAACTGGACATGGCGCCATCTGCCTGTAGTTACTTGGGAGGATGAGACAGGAGAATGCTTGAGCACAGGAGTTCTAGACTAGCCTGGGCAACAGCGAGACACTATCTCAAAAACAGAAGTACGCCCAACCTCAAGTCAAGTCCCTAAACAAACAAACAAACAAACAAAAAGTTAACAAAAATTGGGGAAGGGAAGGGGATATATGCCTGAACTGAATTGGAAAATGATGTATGAAATACACAAAGCATCAATAAAAAAACAAATTTAACAACAACAAAAAAAAAGTTTAAAAGCAACATTATTAAAAGAGCTGTTTGGTTTTAATTGGTTGTAATGAAACCAATTCTCCTCACAAAATATCTATAGAAAGATTTAACATATTCATATGGGTAACCAAGAAAGTGTTATCAGTGAGGAAATACTGTTTAAATCCAGCCACACATCTAAGATGAAAGGACCAACTTTCACATATACCTGAATAAAATACACTTTAAAAATATCTTCCAGTCACTGTTAACACAATCTTTTTTTTTTTTTAATTTTTTGAGACAGGTCTTCCCTGTAGCTCCAGCTGTCTTGGAATTCGCTTTGTAGACCAGGTTGTTCTCAAACTCACAGAGATCCCGCGTGCCTCTACCTCCCAATGCTAGGATTAAAGGCGTGCGCCACCACGCCCGGCATTTATTTATTTATTTGTGTGTATCAATGTACTGTCTGCATGCAAGTTTGTGCACCCGTGTCGTGCAATGCCGCGGAGGTAAGAAGAGGGTGTCGGATTCCCCTGGAACTGGAGTTCTCCTGGAATTGGAGTTTCAGACGGTTCTCGGCCGCCATGTGGGTGCTGGGGATCGAACCCGGGTCCTCTGTGAGAGCGGTTGGCGCTCTTAACCGCTAGGCCATCTCTCTTATGTATGCTCAGAACATTGGAACACCTGCTTCACATATTTAAAGTGTCACTGTGATTTTAGTATTTAAAGGAGGTTCATCAATAGTAGTAATTTTACTTTAAAAGAATCCCTAACTCCACTAGCTCTTTCTTTTGACCATGTTTGTTTGTTTGCTTTTGCTTTCAAATTTCTGATTTCATTGAATTAGTTATACTTAACTATTTCACACATGTAAATAATGTGTTCTGACCACTCTCTCCTCTACATCTTACTCCCTCCCATCCCTCTACTGCCCTCTGTAGGCATTGCATGGCACGGGTACATTTACATGAATGGAGGCAATATACTTATACACATAAAACAAAAGTGATAATTTTTTTTTTAATTTCTAAAAGGAAAGCAGTTGCCTGTTAAATCATTTATATATTCCCAAAATATATATTTAAATTTAATTCTCAAGTGATTTTCTCAGTATTTTGTGTATTATATTTTATTTCTTTAAAAAACAGTGTTATTCACTAACTTGCCTATTGCTTTCAGAATGTGAGAGTTTGAGAGGTTTGCTCACCGATGAGTATGGGTTCCAGATGTTTGTACTTCTTAATAAATCCTCTTGGAATGGGTACACTTCTGTGATAATTTAGTCTGCTACTTGACACAAACAAGTTATTAATGGTAAAGATATCTAATTCTTCCTCCTTTTGTTTTAAATAAGTCAGTAGTTCATTCATTTTTGTTGCTGAGCAGTAATCCATGGCAGAAAAACACCACGGTTCTGACAGATTTGATGGTACAAGATTATAATCCCAACATCAGGGAGCCTGAAGCAGGATGATTATGAAACGTCGGCTATACAACAAATTCCAGGCCAGGATGAGCTACCTGAGCTTCATCCATAGTGTAGATGTACCACATTTTCTTTATCCACTCATCAGTTAAGGGACACTTGAGTTGCTTCCAGCTCTTCGCTATTGTGAATAAACATCTTGTCTGACATTTATATAGGCATATTTTGGAGCAATACAAATGGGAGGGAACAACAACAACATAAGGTCTGGGTCAAAGAACTGATTGATACACGTAAATTCTGCCCCAAACAATAAACCTCTGCAGAGAAAAACTTTAAAAAGACAGAGAAAGATGTAGGATATATGTGGCAGAATGCATGAACTGGGGTGGGGGGGCAGGGAAAGAGGAATGTGTCTAAAGTGAACTGAAAAATGATGTATGAAATACACAAAACATCAATAAAAATATTTTATTTCAAAAAAACAAAAGGATAAAAAAGTAACTGTGAAGTTATTTTGTTCATCATATTCCTCTAGAAAGAATGATTAAAATAATTAAAGTAATTGTTTTGTGCAGAAAAGCCAATTGTTTTCTTTATGTGCAAGTGCAAATGCCATGGTTCCTGAAGTTGTTTACTTCACAGTAACATAAAGTATCCCTTCAATTTAAAAGCAAAATATAAATATATAAAAATAAAATAAACATGGTTGTGCATACATCTCTGCAATAGGACGAGTCTTTTAGGTCTATACCCAGTAGTGGTATGACCAGGTCAGGTGGTAGGTTCATTTTGAGTCTTTTTTTGGATAAAATACTTTTATCGATGTTTTGTGTATTTCATACATCATTTCTCAGTCCAATTTAGACACATTCCCCTTTCCATGTCCCCCACCCCACCCCAGTTCATGCATTCTGCCATACATATCTTGCATCTTTTTCTGTCTTATTAAAGTTTTTTCTCTGCAGAGGTTTATTATTTGGGGCAGAATTTCACTGTTTCAGTCAGTTCTTTGACCCAGTCCTTATGTTGTTGTTTGTATTGTTCTAAAATGTGCCTATATTTGTTTTTGCTTTCAAGTTTCTGATTTCATTGAATTAGTTATACTTAACTATTTCACACATATAAATAATGTGTTCTGACCACTCTTTCCTCTACATCTTACTCCCTCCCATCCCTCTACTGCCCATGGATTTTCCCAATCCATGAGCATGGGGGGTTTCCATCTTCTGATGTCTTCTTCAATTTCCTTCTTCAAGGGTTTAAATTTTTTGTTGTAGAGATATTTAGTGTCTTTTGTTAGGTTTGTTCCTTAGTATTTTATTGTTTTTGAGGCTATTGTGAATGGGAAGATCTCTGTGAATTCCTTCTTCAATTGCTTGTTGTTGGTGAAAAAAAGGCTACTGATTTTTCTAGGTTAATTTTGTATCCTGCCACTTTCCTGAAGCTCTTAATTGTTGCTAGGAGTTTACTGGTGGAGTTTTTAGCATCCCTTAAGTAAACTATCATATCATCAGCAAAAAGGGATAGCTTGACTTCCTCTTTTCCAATTAGTTTAATTGGAAATTTAATTTCCTTTTCTTGCCTTATTGCCCTAGCAAGTGTTTCAAGCACTATATTGAAGAGGAGTGGCGACAGAGGGCAGCCTTGCCAAGTTCCCACCTTTAAAGGGAATGCTTCTGTTGTTGCCCCATTTAGGATGATATTGGCTGTGGATTTCCTGTATATGGCTTTGATTACATTGAGGAATGATCTCTCCAATCCAATTCCCTCTAGGACTTTAAGCATGAGGCATGTTGTCAGAGGCTTTTTCTGTGTCAATTGAGATGATCATGTGGTTTTTGTCTTTCAGTCCATTTATATATTTGATGATATTTATTGATTTTTTTTATATGTTGAACCATCCCTGCATCACTGGTATGAATCCAACTTGGTCCTGATGGATGATCTTCTTGATGTAGGTCTGTATGTAATTTGTCAGTATCCTGTTTAGAATTTTGGCTTTTGTGTTCAATAATGAGATGGGTCTATAGTTCTCCTTTTTGGTTGTATCTTTGCCTGGTTTTGGTAATAGAGGGATGCTGGCTTCATAGAAGGAATTTGGGAGAATTCCCTCTGCTTGTATCCTTCTAAACAATTTGAGTAGTAATGATTTTAAGTCTTTTTTAAATGTTTTATAGAATTTTGCCATGAACCCTTCTGGGCCTGGGCTTTTTTAGTTTGGAGGTTTCTTATTATATCTTCAATTTCTTCATATATTATGGGGCTCTTAACCAAGAAGAGATCGACAGCTTTGTCGATCTCTTCTTGGTTGAGCTTTGGTTATTCCCAGGATTTCAGATATTCATCCATTTCTTCTAAATTTTCAAAATTGGTAGAGTATAGGTTTTTGAAGTATTCCAGGATGAGTGTCTGGATCTTTTCATTGTCTGTTGTGATATTTCCCCTTTTATCACACATTGTATTGATTTGGAGTTGTTCCTTCCTTCTTTTGGTTAACTGGGCTAGAGGTCTGTTTATCTTGTTTATTCTTTCAAAGAACCAACTTTTGGATTCATTGATTTTTTTTATTGTTTTCTTTGTTTCTATTTCATTGATTTCTGCTCTGAATTTTGTTCTTTCTTCCTGTCTGTTGCATTTAGGGTTCTTGTGTTGTTGTCTCTTAAGTGCTATTAGCTGCAGTATTAGATCATTCACTTGTGCTCTTTCTGTTTATCTAATGTAGGCACCCAGGGCTATAAACTTACTTCTTAGGACTGCTTTTAAAGTATCCCATAGGTTTTGTTATGTTATATTATCATTGTCATTCAGTTCCAGGAATGCTTTTATTTCTTTCTTTATCTCTTCCTTGACCCATTCATTATTCAGGAGTGTGTTGTTTAGACTCCATGTGTTCTTGCAGATAGTAGGACTTATCCTGGTGTTGATAGTGAGCTTTATTGTGTTGTGGTCTGATAGAATGCATGGAAATATTTCAATCTTTTTGTATTTGTGGAGGTCTCTTCTGTGTCCCAGTATGTGGTTGATTTTGGAGAATGTTCTGTGGAGTGCTGAGTAGAAGGTGTATTCTCTGGTATTAGGGTGGAATATTTGGTAGATGTCTGTGAGATATGTTTGGTGCATCCTATTATTCAGTTCAGATGTATCTCTGTTTATTCTTTGTCCTATTGACCTGTCCAAAGGGCTCAGTGGGGTATTGAAGTCCCCTACTATGAGTGTACTGGGGTTAATCTGTGCCTTTTTGTCCTGGAGAATTGTCTTTATAAAGTTAGGTGCACCAGAGTTTGGTGCATATATATTCATAATTGTGAAATCTTCTTGGTGAATTGTTCCTTTGATTAAAATGTAATAGCCTTCTTTGTCTCTTCTGATTTCTTTTACTTTGAAGGCTATTTTGTTTGATATTAAAATAGCAACACCTGCTTTCTTTTTGGTACCATTTTCTTGGAATAATTTTTTCCACCCTTTCACTTTAAGGTGATGCCTATCCTTGAAAGTAAGATGCGTTTCTTGTAGACAGCATATGGATGGGTTCTGTTTCCTAATCCAATCTCCCAGTCTATGTCTTTTGATTGGGAAGTTTAGTCCATTAATATTTAAGGTTATAACTGATAGATGTGTGTTGCTTCCTTTCACCTTATTATACATTTGCGGTTTTGGTCTAGGTTTCTACTTCCACAGTTATGCTGATATTATTTTCTCTTTCTAGGTGCCTGGGGATAATTGTTCCTTTCTTCTGTCCTTTGAATTGCTTCAAGTATTCTCTGAAGGGTTGGTTCTCTGGTCATGTATTCTTTCATCTTGTTTATGTCATGAAATATTTTTCTCTCTCCTTCAGCTATAATCGCCTTTTTTGCTGGGTATAGTAACCTGGGTTGGCAACTATAGTCCTTTAACACTGGGAATGCTTTGCTCCACATTTTTCTTGCTTTCATAGTTTGCACTGAGAAGTCAGTTGCAATTATGATAGGTTTCCCCTTGTAGGTCACTTGTTGTTTTTCTCTATGGCTTTAAGAATGTTGTCTTTGTTTTTGGCGTCTAGCATTTTAATTATGATGTGGCATGGAGAGTTTCTTTTCTGATCTTGTCTGTTTGGAGTTCTATGTGCTTCTTGTATTTGTATTGGTTTGTCTTTTTTTACTTTGGGGAAATTTTCATCTATTATTCTGTTGAAGATCTGATGAATACTATTCTCTTGGGATTCTTTTCCTTCCTCTATTCCTATGATGCAGAGGTTTGATCTTTTCATAGTATCCCACAGTTCCTGGTTGTTCCATTTTTATGTATTTTTAAATTTTTCATAATCTTTACTTGAGGTTTTTAGTTGTTCTGTGTTATATTCCAGGTCTGATATTCTTTGTTCTGCTTCCTCAATTCTACTTCTGAGGCTTTTTCCATTCCTTTCCTCTTGATTGGATGAGTGTTTGATTTCTTTTTTCATTTCATCCTCTGATTTCTTTAGTATTTCCACTTCCTTTTGGAGCGTCTCAATCTCTTCCTGTAGCTCTTTGCTCTGCTGGTTGGTTTCCTCATCTTTTTCAACATGGGATCTTTTCAGTGTTTCCAATTCCTTTTGGATTTTTGTCATTCTTTCTCTCTAGGTCCTTCTTGAGTTTTCCATTCTCTTTTCTTAGTTCTCTAACTTGCTCTTTATAGTCTTTGATTTCTTTAAGTATGTTCACAATTTTACTTCTAATGTCTGTGTCCTGGGCCATCCCCAGGGGGATCCCACTGTAGCAATCTTCCACAGGGTTTGTCAAGCTTGGTGTGGAATTATCCTGTACCTTTCCCATGTTGTCTCTTCTTCGTGTCCCTGGCATGTGGATTTCTCTTTGCCTGTATTCCAATATGAATCCCAAATGCCTCTTCACTCTGTTGAAGGCTTGCTTTGCTTGCCTCCTTCAGATGCCTTCTTGTTTGTTTGATTGATTTGATTTTCTCCTTTTCTCCTTGCTTATGGAGTGTTGACTTATCTAAGTTTTAGGCTTTCTATTGGAAATCTAACTCACTCTTCCCTTTCTGTTCTGAAGTTTCTCCAAAGAATCCACTTGGACACTACTTCGGCAGTCCCAGTCGGCCAGGGAGGGGGGCTGGATTGCTGGTTAGCCCAGGCCATGGTACCTGTGCTTCAGGTGGTCTTGGGAAATCCCCAATCTCAAGTCTCACACAGACCCACCTTTTATACCAGCTAGGAGGACAACTATGCCCCCACAGCCACACAAGCCAATCGAGCCAAAGATGATTGAATCAAACCAAACAATCCACCTGGCTGAAGCACCCAGCTCCTACCTGTGCTTCAGGTGGTCTTGGAAAATCCCCCCCATGTGCTTTCCTTATAGGAGTCTTGGTTTTCATCACACACACACACACACACACACACACACACACACACACACACACACACACACCAGTTAATTAAATAAATAGAATGTTATTTTTATGTGCAACTTATTTTTCTCTACAACTGCAATCCTGAAACTGTGTCTGCTGTGGGTAATATTTAGGCTCAGACTTTTCAGTGGGATCTTGTTTGACAAATGTGGAATGCTGCCATCTTTTCTGCCTTCTTCATTGTCCCTGGGGAAGACTGTGAATCTTCTCTGCTATCTTTAAACCAATTTTTTATGTTGGAGTTTAACAGCCTAAACTTTATGAACTTTTCCCTACTTCTTGTGCACAACAATGCATAATTTTTACAGACCTATTCTCCAGCTTACCTTCACTGCTTCTTGGAATCACTTCATAAAATTTGTGGAATAAACCTCTGGGCACTTTCATTGTCAGTCCAGATAAAATTTCAGTTTCTAAGTTGTTTTCAGTTGTTAGATATCTGTGTACATGTATTTCAGGAAAAGATTTTAATAAATGTGAACATAAGGTAACAGCCATATCTGCTGCTCTGAAATTAGAAAGATGATATTTGCCCTAAAAAATCAAAAAACAAATACAATTATGGAATTCTTTGATGAAATCTTATGATTTCATCTTATCGAAATAGGTCTTATTGATTAGGTAACATATGTTAAATGCTCTGTGTTTGTATATGGATTATTTACTCGTCAAAATAACTGAAATATACAATACTCATCATATTTAATGAATGAAATTAATGTCAAAAAAGACAAGCTTTTTTAAAAAAAAAGAAAGAAAAACTAAAGAAAATTCTGCAGTAGGCTACATGTTTGCATATGGGATATCCAGAACTAAGATCTGTATCAATCTTCTCAAGTTCGCAGTCTCTTCCCTTTTATTTTATGATTTATTTTTCATTTTCTAAGCTATTTAATCTAACACTAGATCTTAAATAGTGAACCAATCAACACAGATTGTGCTCTAAAACAATTCACATTTACTTGTGTTTCACACACATATTTAAAATAGCTCAAAGTTTCTGAAAGAACTATTAATCTATTAAATACTAAAATATGTAGGGCTTATAACGTAAGCATTTATTAAATTATTTTAATTTAATAAAAATATCTGAGATTTAAATCCTTTCTGATTCTATATAAATGATGATATATTGTACATTAAAGCAAGACTTTAAATGTATCACTTGTCATTTTCATTTAGTAATTTGGAAAGCCATTAGTTAGAGAGATAACACTTTGATTTTTGTCCTAGGAAATTTTATTACTTTTTTCTAAAAATAGCTATCAATTTGGCAGATTAATATAACCATTATGCATTCATCTGCTAAATTCAAACAGGATCAGCTTTATCTCTCAGGCATAATAGATGGTCTAGGCAAAATTTCAGAGAACCCTTATCATGTAGGGAAGTAATTGAACACCTTAGTGGAATCAGAGAAATAATGTGGATACAGGTTCAACAGAAATAGTAAAAGGTGAATGATTTTAATGTAGTAAGATTAATCATCAACTCTATATTCTTCAAGCATCAGTAGGATGTAATATTAAGTAGGAGTCTATGATGTGCTTAGTTCCTTTTTTCAAGTCTTACATTATTTTGTTTATATGGGTGTGTTGGTCTGCAGAGTGTTTGCACACATGTGTACAGGTGTTCCTGAAGGGTAGAAGAACTCATTGGCTCCCTTGCAGCTGGAGTTACAGACAGTAGGGAGCTGCTGAATATATGTTCTGGAAACTAAACTCGGGTCCCTCTGTAACTGCTGGGTGCACTCTTTTCTTTTTTAATTGATAATGCTGACTATATTTCAAGTCGTCATGGCGGGGTACTGGGAAAAGTTTTCAATTATCAATAATCGCACCTCGGATAAACCTCATTGGCTATGGTACTGCCACTGCACAAAGCTGGATGCACTCTTAACCACAGGGCCTTCTCTCAGCCCCTGTAACATTCTTTGCATTCATGACATAAAACATATGCACCTAAGTTTAGAATCTTAAAATATTCAGGGTTCGAAGGAGACTTAGAGAGCATATTCAACTACCCATTATTATTATTATTATTATTATTATTATTATTAGTCAAAAATATTCTCAGAGAATGGGAAATTTTTAATAGAAATTTGTGTGAGAAATTTCACTATGATTAATGGATATTTCAATAAGTAGTATTTCAACAATCTATAAAAGGAACCTCAATTTCTCAGTAAATTAGAGTCATTCTACTGTGCCAGATCAACATATTGGGTGAGAACTTAGTTGAAAGACAAGAGTATAAAAGTTCCGCCCTGACCTAATTTTTCTGCCACTAATGCTATTACTCCAGGGATGATATCTGCAGTTGCTAAACAAGTTTTATATCTATCTATCTATCTATCTATCTATCTATCTATCTATCTATCTATCATCTATTATCAATCAGTGCACATCAGTGAAGGGCAAATATTTATCATTCCTGCCTTATTCGAGCAAAGGCTCTAAGTGGTACAAAACCTCTTTCCCCTTCCTTTCATTTTTGTTTTCAATCTGCCTATAGTTACATATTGGATGTTAATCATATTCTCTCTTACCCCGTTTTTCCAACCCTCCTTTACTTCCACTTCACATCCTTATTAATCCCCTATTTCCCCTAGAAAAATCCACCTGTATTTTCAGTTACTCTATGTACATGATTTTATTTGACTATATAAAAATTAAGAAACCATAAATGAGAGAAAGCATATCTGTCTAAGACTGACTTAATTGACTTAATATGACTATCTCAGGTTGCATCCATTTTCCCCCAAAACAATGTAATTTCGTTCTTTTAATGGCTAAAAACATTCATACATATATACATATATACATATATATATGTATATATGTATATATATATATGTATATATAAATATACATATATTATATATATATATGTATATTTTTACATATCCAAATACAGAGAGAGCTTTGTTCAAAAATGCCTGCGTTTTATAGCCAGTGTGACTCATATCCCAGGGCCAAATCCTAGACCTTTTCGTCACCACACCCCATCCCATGGGCATGGCCAGGGAGGTCCCATGACTCCCACTTAGGGGGCATTGGATAGAATGCTAGCCTATTCATACCTAATTTAACTGAATTTACACACACACACACACACATACACACACACACACACACACACACACACACACACAAAAGGAAAATAAGTACATGTTGGCCTTGACATGGCAATCTGATCTTCTCAGTGTTGTCCTCTGGACATACTCTCAGCCCACTGTGAGTTTCCCTAGAAGGTATGTTTTGAGAAAATCTTTCCCAGCCAAGCTGTATAGTTATCTCTGCTCATGGAGCAGTTTGCTTTCACATACATAGGTTTCAAGTTTTGTTCTTTGTTTTTTTTTTCTTATGGGTGTGGCCCAGTTTTCCAGTCAGCCTTTAGCTTACCTCATCCTCTTATGAAACAAACAGTAGCTAAGACATCCTGAGGAAACTGGAGTTACTCTCCAGACTTTCATTTAGCATCCCCAACAATTTCATATGGGAAATAGTAATTCCTGGACTTCCAAACAGTTATTGGCTTCCAAGTCTTAGATATGTAATCCCCATCCTTCAGGAGATTATCAATAGTTAGGTCCTCACCCAACTTTCTATTTCAAGTGAAACATTATTTTATTCTATCTATGCACATACACACAAATGCACCAACACACACACACACATACACACACTAAAAAAATCCCACCTGGCTATAATGTGTTTGTCTGTAGTCTGGAATAAATCTGTTTACTAGGCCCCAACACATTTCCAGTGTCTTCTGTCATTTGTTCTTTTCTACATGGTATTGTCCATTGGAAGGTGGAAAGCAAAGCCATGATAATCTTGCTTAAATTGTGTATGTAAGTTGTAAACCATTTCAGTCCATTTGTGTTTGCTGTACTCTTATGAATAAATCTGTGGAACGAGGAGTGCATGCTCTCCTCTTCTGGCAGGAATTGCTATTGTTTAGGACCATCCTGGGCACTTGGCATATGGTCATTCTATATGGGGTCTGGTAGGTTCCCACCACATTCAAAGATAAAAGTGTGAAGAGACCTCCCAATGAACCATATCACTAATGAGAGATGGGTCACATTGAGTACTCAATGACCTCCCCAGCTATGAACTAAGAAGAAGATTCCTGAGAATCAGAGAATGTGTGCTACTTGTTAGAGAAAACTTTGCAGCAGAGCTGCAAGGCACAGGCTTGAAACTAGGTTCTTGGAGTGTTCGGTTGCTCTTAAAAGTACAACTGTTAACGTTGCACTGTTCACCACTAAAGACCTAGGTAAGACATCCTTCTTCTATAACCTCAACCTCTGCATAGACCTTTTAGAGTGCCTGACTCTGCTTCAGGGTGAGTTTGCCAAATCGTACCATGCCCATTCCCCTGCTTTGGAACCATCTGCAATCCATCCCATTGCTCCAGGGCCAGGCTTCTCTGCTGGCTAGCAAGGGACCTAGGACTTCCTCTTCCCATCATTTCCTTGAATACACAGATATTTCCAGACTGCCTGAGGGAAACTGACTCAAGTCTCCAGGGTAAAATTTCCAAATCAACCCATGCCCATGCCCCTGTTTTGGGATCATCTGTAGTCCATCCCCCTGCCCCAGGGCCTGACTTCCCTGTTGGCTAGTAGGGGCCCAGACATTTCCAGACCCTCTGAGAGTGCCTTATTGGCCCCTAGTGAGAATTGGCCAAATCCTGCACTGTGCATCCCCTGGCTCTGAAATCTTACGCAGCCTCCCACTGCTCCAGAGCTCAGGTCTCCCTACTGGCTAGTAGGGAGCACCGCGTCCATCTCCCATCTCCTCCACTTGGACCATGGCACTATGGATCTGAAGTTTCTGACATTCTACTAAATAGCTAGGGCCAATTTACCCTCCTGGAGAGTGCCTGAGTTGCCAGTCTGGAGTCACCTAGTCCCTAGAATGAGCCAATTTGAAATGAGAGGAGAAAGCCTCAGTAATAAAATAAGTGAAATGGAAAACAGAATATCAAGCATAGATGATAAAGTTGAAGTATTTGATCATTCAAGCAAAGAATATCAAAAATAAAAAAGCAGGAATGGAATACACAGGAAATGAAGGACACGATGAAAACATCAAATTTACAGATCATAGGAAAGCATGGCGAAAGAAGAAGAATCTCAGGTAAGTGGTATTGAACAGATCTTCAAGAGAATTATAGAAGACAATTTCCCCAAATTAAAGAAAGACATACCCATCCAAGTACAAGAAGCACATAGAAACCAAAATGAAAGGGACGAGAAAAGCAACCCTCCACAGCATACCATAGCAAAAACACTGAACGTACAGAACATAGAGAGAAGCAGTATATTAGTCAGGTTCTCTAAAGAAAGAGAAGCAATGGGACGAATAAATAGCTATATACAATTTATTGATGTGCTCATGTGACAGAACTCAAGGAGTCCAACAGTAGCTGTGCCACACTGGAGAGGCTGAGAATCCAGGGAACTGCTCAGTCCACAAGGATGGATGTCTCAGTAGTCCCAATCTGGTGCTGAAGGCCCGATGGATTCCAGGAGATCTGCTGGTCTCAGTACATGCTGGGATCTNCCAGCTCCCGCTGCCGTGGCCTTAAATACTGCCTGCCGGCAGAAGGTAACACCCACATTTGGGGTGGGCCATCCGGGTTGAGGTGGTCCAATCAGAAGACCCTTTTCTCTTATTTGTTCCTTAGTCCAGTCAAGTTGACACCCAGGATTAACCATGACAAGTCCACCCCTTGTCAACTTGACACCCAATAAATAGCCTCTGCTTAAATGTCAATTGCAAACGATGGCAGGGTCATAATTCCACCTAACATGTTATAAGTATCTCATGTGCAATAGCAAAACATTATATCTTAGAGTAGGTGGTAATGTCCTTGAGAAGAACTTAGTCCTTCAGTATCTAATAACCTAAATATGACAACACTTAACACATATCTCAGTTGCACATTCAAAGGGGAACACAAGTATCCACTTAATATACATACATATATACATATATATATATACATATATAAACAAGCACATTCTTAACCAAATAGGACGAAGGTTAATATCTATTATAATCCACGTTTCTGCAACTGGTCCCGTGGCTTCAGCTGATATTTATGACTACCTTCTTCTACTACCCATTCTGTATTTCCTCCGCCATCAGCAAGCACCTCTGCAGGTCTTGGCTCTTTCCCTGGAGGAGTGACCCATACCTTCATCCCTGAAGGGTCTGGGCCATTTATTGTCCTGTCTGGTTTGGGTTGTTGGAGTTTCCCATTGACCTTAATCATAGGACATGGTAGCACCAGAAGGCGCCCTACAGCATCTCCTGCCTTCCAGACATAATCTTCCTTGCCCCCATTGTGGAGAAAAAGTCCAATTTCCCCATGGTAGTCTGGATCAATCACTCCTCCTACTACTGTTATTCCTTCCTTAGCCTGTTGGCTTAAAGGCAGTAGAAGCCCGAAGTGGCCAGGGGGAAGTCTTAGCTTCCAGTTCAATGGAACGTTTGCTGTATCTCCTGGCAAAAGCACTCCCCCCATTGGAGCCAAAACTTCTAGACCAGCAGAACGCAAGGTCGTGGGTACAGGAAGCAAAAATTTTCCTACTGGGTCACTAGGGGTGATAGTGAGTGGAATCACTCCCACTTCCACCCCTTGGTTCCTGGACCCATCAATTCTGGCTATAGGAGAAACAGTACCATATAGTGGGCGCTGATTCAAAGCGTATACTGCCTGCTGGAGAACCTTGCCCCAGCACTCCAGGGTATTTCTCCCTAATTGGCTCTGTAACTCTGTCTTCAAGAGGCCATTCCATCGTTCTATCAAGCCAGCTGCCTCTGGGTGGTGGGGAACATGGTAAGACCAGTGGATGCTGTGACCATGGGCCCACTGTCACAATTCTTTGGCTGTGAAGTGAGTTCCCTGCCCAGAAGCAATGCTGTGAGGAATACCATGATGGTGGATAAGGCATTCTGTAAGACTCTGGATGGTAGTTTTGGCAGAAGCATTATGTGCAGGAAAGGCAAATCCATAACCAGAATAAGTATCTATTCCTGTAAGGACAAAACACTGTCCCCTCCATGATGGACGTGGCCCAATGTAGTCAACCAGCCACCAGGCTGCTGGCTGGTCACCCCAGGGAATGGCATCATATTGGGGGCTCAATGTTGTTCTCTGTTGTTGGCAAATCTGGCACTCGGCAGCACCTGTAGCCAGATCAGCCTTGGTGAGTGGAAGTCCATGCTGTCAAGCCCATGCATAACCTCCATCTCTGCCACCATGACCACTTTGTTCATGGACTCATTGAGCAACAACAGGGATAGCTGGAGAAAGAGGCTGATAATCCACAGAACGAGTCATCCGATCTACTTGATTATTAAACTCGTCTTCTGCCAAGATCACCTTTTGACGAGCATTTACATTAGACACAAGTGTCTTCACATCATTTGACCATTCAGAGAGCTCTATCCACATAATTCTTCCCTAAATGTCTTTCTCACCAATTTTCCAGTCATGCTCCTTCCAAGTCCCTGACCATCCAGCCAAACCATTGGCTACAGCCCATGAGTCATTATATAATCGAACCTCTGGCTATTTCTCCTTCCAAGCAAAATGTGCAACCATGTGCACTGCCCGAAGTTCTGCCCACTGAGAAGGCTTTCCTTCACCAGTGTCCTTTATGGCTGTTTTGTAAATAGGCTGTAATGTTGCAGCTGTCCACATCTGGGTGGTGCCTGCATAGCATGCAGAACCATCATTAAACCAGGCCCTAGTCTTCTCTTCCTCAGTCAACTGATCATAGGGCAAACCCCATGAAGCCATAGGTGCATGTTTAAGCACAGGAGGCATTGTAACAGGAGTGGGAACCATAGGCATTTGGGCAACTTCTTCATGTAGCTTGCTTGCGCCCTCAGGGCCTGCCCGGGCACTGTCACATATGTACCACTTCCATTTGATAATGGACTGTTGCTGTGCATGTCCTACTTTATGGTCTGGTGGGTCAGATAACACCCAGCTCATGATGGGCAGCTCAGGTCACATGGAGACTTGGTGGCCCATTGTCAAACGTTCAGTTTCTACTAAGGTCCAATAGTAGGCTAAGAGCTGTCTCTCAAAAGGAGAATAGTTGTTTGCAGATGAAGGTAGAGCCTTACTCCAAAATCCCAAGGGCCTCCTCGGTGATGCCCCTATGGGAGCCTGCCACAGACTCCAGACAGCATCTCTATCTGCCACTGATACCTCAAGCACCATTGGGTCTGCTGGATCATATGGCCCTAGGGGCAGAGCAGCCTGCATTTCAGCCTGGACCTGTTGAAGAGCCTTTTCTTGTTCCAAGCCCCACTCAAAGTTTGGTGCCTTCTGAGTCACCTGATATATGGGTCATAGTAACACACCCAGATGAGGAATGTGCTGCCTCCAGAATCCAAAAAGACCTATCAAACGTTGTGCTTCTTTATTGGTGGAGGGAGGGGCCAGGTGCAACAACTTATTCTTTACCTTAGAAGGAATGTCTCTGCATGCTCCACACCACTGAACTCCTAGAAACTTCGAGGTAGATGGCCCTTGCATTTTAGTTGGATTTATTCATCTTCTCATGTGCATATACTTTACCAACAAGTCTAGACTAGCTGTTACCTCCTGTTCCCTGGGTCCAATCAGCATAACATCATCACTATAGTGGACCAGTGTGATATTTTGTGGAAGAGTCAGGCAATCAAGATCCCTTCTAACTAAGTTATGGCACAAGGCTGGAGAGTTAACATACCCTTGAGTTAAGACAGTAAAGTTATACAGTTGGCCTTGCCAGCTGAAAGCAAATTGCTTCTGGCTCTCCTTATAAACCAGTATTGAGAAGAAACAATTGTCCAGATCAATAGCTGCATACCAGGTACCAGGAGACATATTAATCTGCTCAAGTAAGAACACCACATCTGGTACAGTGGCTGCAATTTAGGTCACTACTTGGTTGAGTTTTCGATAGTCAACAGTCATTCTCCATGATCCATCTGTCTTTTGCACAGGGCAAATTGGAGAGTTAACTGGAGATGTGGTATGAATCACCACCCCTGCATCTTTCAAATCCTTGATGGTGACACTAATTTCTGCAGTCCCTCCAGGGATACGATACTATTTTTGGTTCACTATTTTCCCTGGTAGAGGCAACACCAATGGTTTCCATTTGGCCTTTCCAACCATAATAGCTCTCACTATACAGGTCAGGGAACCAATGTGGGGATTCTGCCAATTTCTAATTATATCTATCCCAATTATACATTCTGGGACTGGGGAAATAACCACAGAATGAGTTCTGGGACACACTGGGCCCACTGTGAGTTGGACTTCAGCCAAAACTCCATTAATCACCTGACCTCCATAGGTCCCTACTTTAACCCGAGGGCCACAATGCTTTTTAGGGTTTCCTGGGATCAGTGTCAACTCAGAATGAATATCCAATAGACCTCGAAAAGTCTAATTATTTCCTTTTCCCCAGTGTACAGTTACCGTAGTAAAAGGCCTCAGGTCCCTCTGGGGAAGGACAGGAGGAAGGCAAACAGCATAACTCTTTGGTATTGTGACAAGGTCCTTCCTCATTGGAACCTGGCCACCCCTTCATTCAAGGGGTTCTGGGTCTGTGAACAGTCTCAAGTCTGGAAACCGGTCAACTGGGCGGGATTCGCTACTCCTTAAATCTAATGTTGACTTCCTGTCATTTGTTCTAGAGCTTTTCTGCTTATACAGATCAAATAAAAACTTAGTAGGCTTCTTATGTATTTGGTTCCTGGGAACACCATGATTAATTAGCCACTTCCAAAGATCATTTCGGGTCATGCCATTGTAGGCATTATTTTGCCTTTGCCGCCCATTATGATAACTACGCTCATTTAGCCTTCGGTGATTCAGTGCTGCCACCTGATGCCTACCCTGAGGTCCTGTTAAACCTATTATGTGTACATTTAATATATGCAAGCGAGCAACAACTTCTCTAACTGTAAGACCTGGCATAAGAAATAGAGCAAAAACAAAGCTCTTCAAATGTTCTGGTGTCTCTCTCAGTACTTTTCATCTTACAAACTCAGTGAAAGGCATGTCCTCTGGGTGCTTATATTGTGCAGAATGTGGTTTTACACTTCAAATCCACTCGAGCATGCCCATCTGCCTGACCCTCACAATCCCTTCATCAATACTAAGCCAAGGAATATCAGGCATCTCTAACTTACTGTTAGTAGGCCATGTTTTAATAAATACATCAACCAACCATTCAAATAAACTTTTAACACCTTTTTTAACTGCTCGAGCTTTGATGTTAAATCTAGAATCTCTACTCAGTGGGCTCATATCGATAAACTCAGTGTGATCCAATTTTATATTCCTTCCACCATTATCCCACACCCTTAAAATCCATTCCCACACATATTCCTTAGGCTTCTGCTGGAACGAATCAGCAAACTCATTAATTTCTTTAGTGGTGTAGCACACCTCCTCATGGACCACACTTTGTATCTCACCTTGAGGGGCTTGCTTAGCCTTCAATCTGGTTATAGGTCTAGAGGCAACAATTGTTGGGCCCTGGGGGACATTAGCTCCTACTGGGAGGGGGAAATTAGTTTCCTCAGGCAAGGGTGGGGAGGTGAGATCTGCAGGGGGTGGATTCTCTGCTGAGGGTGGAGAGATTAATTCCTCAGATAAAGAAAATCCCTCAGAATCTGAGAGTTCAAAATCCTCATCATCGTGATTCTCCCACACATCTACATCCCAAGTTTCAGGGTTCCACCCTTTCCCCACCAGTCCTCTCACTTTGACTGCTGACACTCTTCGTGGCTGGGAATTAAATTTGTGTTGTAAATCAGCCAAACATATAATAAGGGCTCCAGCTTGATTTTTCTGCCGCTTTAGCTCTTTGGCTGCTGGAGAGAAGATGCTCTTCCAGAGCACACTTGGAAACTTTTAAACTGTTGTTTTGAATCTGGAGCTGGTCAATTTCATCACTGAGCTCCTTATTTTCCTCTATCACTTTATCCAGAGATACTAGGAGCAACATCATTATTTTCCTTATTTTTCCCCAATTTCTCAAACGTTTTATATATAGAGTCACTAAATTCCTTGCTTCTCACAAGAGGTGAGTTAGGTGAGGCAAATGGATCTATCTTCATAATTACATCAAATAGTCTGCATCAAGGATTATCATTCCTCTTCATGCCACCAGGAGAGCCTTCAGTAACTCTAGGCTTCATTGGGTTGGAGATCTGGCTCCATAAACTACCAAGCCCAGTAAAGAAATTCATCCTTTAAATTCTGTTTCTGTAGAACCACTCCTGGTACCAAAATCTGTATTAGTCAGGGCTCTCTAAAGAAACAGAAGCAACAGGATGAATATATAGCTATATACAATTTATTGATTTGCTCACATGACAGAGTTCAAGGAGTCCAACCATAGCTGTTTCACACTGGAGAGGCTGAGAATCCAGGGAACTGCTCAGTCTGCAAGGCTGGATGTCTCAGTAGTCACAATCTGGTGCTGAAGGCCCGATGGATTCCAGAAGATCTGCTGGTCTCAGTACACGCTGGGATCCGTAGGGTTGATCACAGCAGCAAGACAAACTCACCAGTGAGAGAAAGGCAAGCCGCAAGAAAAAAAAAAAGGGACCAGATCCCTCTGGCATGGCCTTTAATACTGCCTGCCAGCAGAAGGTAACACCCACATTTGGGGTGGGCCATCCGGGTTGAGGTAGTCTAATCCGAAGATCCTTTTTCTTTTGTTTGTTCCTTAGTCCAGTCAAGTTGACACCCAGGCTTAACCATCACAAGCAGCAAGGGGAAAAAAAAAAGTCTCGTGTAAAGAAAAGCCCATGCAGCTGATTTTCAGTACAAATTATAAAAGCCAGAAGAGCCTAGACCAAAGTATTCCCAGCTCAAAATGACCATGGATGCCAACCCAAAAGAATTTATGCAGAAAATACTGTCTAGTATACTTGAACAAGACAGCAAAATCTTTCATGACATGTATACTATAAAAGATTCATCCACCAAGCCAACCATTCAGAGAATAATGGAAGCAGTAAAAAGGGGTGAAGAAAGAAATGACTATACACTAGAGGCAACAGAGAGAATCTAAAAGAAAGTATAATTGTGAAAATTAGACCACGACTGCAAACAGAAATTAAAATTATGGTAACTAGTACATATCTTTCTTCATTTTTCAATTTCTTTTTTCCCTTTTTTCTATTTAAAATTTTTACTTTTTTATCTTTTATTGAACTTTTGTGCATTTCCTACATTACTTCTCAGTTCAATCCAGACTCATTTCCTCCTCCATGTCCCCCTCCCCTCCCAAATTCATGCAGTCTGCCATACATGTCTTGTTTCCTCTTCTGAGTCTTTTCAAAGTTTTTCAAGGCAGAAGACTTTTTTTGGGTAGGGGGGAAGAACTCTTCTGCTTCAGCCAGTTCCCTGTCCCAGATCTTTTGCTGTTGTTGTTCCCTCCAATCTGTATTGTTTCACCAAATGCATTTATGTATGTCACACATGTACTAAAATCATGCCCTCTGAAAATAAGCTATGTTATTTCCAAATCATATTTCAGGATCCACATTCTTTCCTTTTAATTTTATATAGCTCTAAAATATGTAAAAATATGCCCCACCCTTGTACCAAAATTATAAATTCTGAAAATAGGAAGTAGGTTAGTTCTAGAGTCCATTAAAGGATTCACATTCTAATAGCACAGTTGCTTTTAGATAAAAAGGAATATAACATTAATGTTACTCAGTTTGCCTTACTTGATGCTAGCACCCACCATTGAGGGATACCAATCATCTTTTGTTTTTCTGGGACTGTGTTACTTCACTTAGCATAATATCTAATAGTTCCATCCATTTACCTGCAAAGCTCATGGTCTCATCTTTCTTTACCACTACATAGAACCCATTGTGTAGATGTACCATATTTTCTCTATCCACTTGTTGGTTGAGGAGCACTTGGGTTGGTTCCAACTCTTTGCTATTGTGAAGAGAGCTACAATACACATGGCTGTGTATGTATCTCTGCAGTAATATGAGTCTTGTGGGTATATACTCAGGAGTGGTATGACTGGGTCAAGTGGTAGGCTCATTTTCAGTCTTTTAAGGGTTCTCCACACTGTTTTCCATAGTGGTTTTTTTCCATAGTGGTTTTAAAAAGTTTACATTCCCACCAACAATGAATGAGTGTTCCCCTTTCCCCACAACCTCTCCAGCACTTGGTGTCTTTTGTTTTCTTGATCTTAGACACTCCTTTTTTTTTTTGGTCTTTTTGAGACAGGGTCTCCCTGTAGCTCCAGGTGTCCTGGAACTCACTGTGTAGACCAGGCTGGCCTTGAATTCACAAAGATCCACCTGCCTCTGCCTCCCAAGTGCTAGGATTAAAGGCATGCATCACCACACCTAGCAATCTTAGCCACTCTTAATGGAGTGAGATGATATCTTAAAGTGGTTTTAATTTGCATTTCCTTAATTATTAATGATGTTGAACACTTTTTGAGATGTTTCTCAGCCATCTTTACTTCCTCACTTCTGAAGTCTCTGTTCAACTCTTTACTCCATCTCTTGAGAGGGTCATTTGTTTTCTTACTTCTTTGTTTTTTGAATAGTTTATATATTCTAGAAGTTAATGCTCTGTCAGATGTATCAGAAGTAAAGGTTTCCTCCAATAATAGCTTTAAATATCAATGGCCTGAACTCCCTAGTAAAAAGACACAGGCTACTTGAAAGGATTAAGAAACAAAGTCTATATTGTTGTTATCTGCAAGAAACCCAACTTACCTTCAAGATAGGAACTACCTTAAAGTGAAAGAATGGAAAAGAAACCATGCAAATGGCACTAAGAAACAATGGGTGGGGGGTGCAATTCTAGTTTTGTCAAAATAGACTTGAAACTAAAATTAATCAGAAGCAATAAAGAGGGTCACTTCATTCTGATCAAAGTAATAATTGACAAACAAGATATTACAATCTGATCATATATACACCAAACTCTAGTGCGACCCAATTTCATAAAAACAGTACTACAGGACTTTAAGGCAAAGGTTAACTCCAGGTTAGTAATAGTGAATTCAGTCTCCCACCATCTCCAATAGACAGGCCTTTGGGATGGTGCAATATTCATAAGCCAATAAATGCAATATACTATGTAAATTGACTCAAATAAAAAAATCACATGGTCATCTTAATAGAGGCTGAAAAGCCCTTTAAAAAACAAAATCTAACATGCATTTATGTTAACAGTCCTAAAGGGTATTAGACTGGAAGGCACATACCTCAGTGTAATTAGAGCTATAGTCAATAAACATGAGCAACATTCTAAATGTAGAAAGACAGTGAGAATTCCCATTAAAATCAGTCACCAGACAAGGCTGTCCACTATCATCACTCTTTATCAATATAGTAGTTGAAAATATTGCTAGAGCAATAAGACGAGAGAAGGAAATTAAATGATTACAAATTAAATATAAAAGTAAATATACCTCTATTTGCAGATTATATGATATTATGCATAAAAGAACCAAAAATTCCAACAAAAACTCCAAGAATGATTAATACTTTCAGCAAAGTGGCAGGTTACAAAATCAATCTAAAAAAATCAACAACGTTTCTGTATACTATTAACAAGCAATTGGAGAAAGACTACATTACAAACCCTCCCATTCACAATAGCCTTCAAAAATAAATATAGTATCTATGAATAAACTTAACCAAACATATTAACTATCTCTAAAATGAAATAAATTTTTGAATAAAGAGATTGAGGAAGACACTAGGAGATGGAAGTTCTTCCCATGCTCATGGATTGGAAGAATTAATAATGTGAAAATTACCATTCTACCAAAAGTAATCTACAGATTTAATGCAATCCCAATCAAAATCCCCATGAAATTCCTCACAGAATTAGAAAAAAAACTATAGTAAAATTCACAAGGAATCACAAAAGACTCTTGATAGCCAAAATAATCCTGAGAACAAAGAGCAATGCTGGGGGGATACCAGATTTCAAACTTTATTATAGAACTATAGTCATAAAACAGAGCTTTAGTGATAAAACAGCATGGTACTGGCCCAAAAACAGATAGATCAATGAAACAAAATTTTAGACCTGAATATAAGTATAGGCAATATCAGCTACCTGATATTTGACAAAGGTACCAATAGCACACATTGGAGGAAATACAGCATCTTCAACAAATAGTGCTGGCAAAACTGGATTGCCAACTATAGAGGAACAAAAGGAGGCCACTATCTTTTGCTTTGCACAGAAGTGAACTCCAATGTAGGGGGAACTATAGTAAGACAGACATATTCTGGACAGATGAATTTTACTTAACCTTAAAATGAAGAAGTTAATCTTTTAAATTCTATTCATTTATTTATTTATCTATTTATTCATTATGCATATGAGTGTTATGCCCACATTTTTGTAAGTGTACCCGTGTCCATGGAGGACAGAAGAGGTCATTGGATCCCCTGGAAATGAAGTTATGGATGGGTATTAACTGCCACGTATGTGCAGGGATTTCAACCCACATCTTCTGCAAGAAGAACCAGTGTTCTTAATTGCTAAGCCATCTCTCCAGTTTGAAAAGTTAATTTAATCCTAGCTGGTTCACAGGACAGACAAGCTCACTGAGCCTTGGGCTCATCTTGGAACCTGGCAATATATCTCTGATGACCCTTCCTCACCCTTGACCCAAAATGATGTATGCATGTTTTGAATATCAATCAAGTAACTGCTGCAAACAGCAGATATATGTTGGAAGCAACAAAGATTATGGTGGAAAAAATAGATGAGAATGAACAGATCATATCCATTTACTGTTATGTGTTTGTTCTCCTAGGTGAATTGGCATCTTCTTTTGTTTCTATTACTTCTTTTTTTCATTTTTTAACAATAAGTAATAATGTATCCCAGTATATGGTCTATTTTGGAGAATGTTCCGTGAGGTGCTGAGTAGAAAGTGCATTCTCTGGTTTTGGTAAAATATTCAATAGATGTCTGTGAGTTCCATTTGGTGTATTGTATCCTTTAGTTCAGATCTCTGTTTATCATTTGTCCTGTTGTTCTGTCTACGGGATTTAATGGATTAAAGTCCCCTGCTATTAGTGTGCTGGGGTTAATCTGTGCCTTGAGATCCTGAAGAATTGTCTTTATAAAATTTGGTGCACCGGCATTTGATGCTTATATATTCATGATTGTGAGATATTCATCATCAATTGTTCCTTTAAGAAAGATGTAATGACCCTCTTTGTGTCTTTTGATTTCTTTTGCTTTGAAGTCTATTTTGTCTCATACTAGAATAGCAACACCCGCTTTCTTTTGGGGACCATTTGCTTGGAATACTTTCTTCCACTCTTTCACCTTAAGTTGGTGTCTATCCTTGAAATTGAGATGGGTCTCTTGTAGATAACATATAGATGGGTTTCGTTTGCTAATCCATTCTCCCAGTCTATGCCTTTTGATTGGGGAGTTTAGCCCATTAATATTTAAGGTTATAATTGAAAGATGGATGTTGCTTCTTTTCACATCACTATCCATTTGGACTTCTAGCTCTGATTTTACTCCTACAGTTATATTTTTATTAGTTTCTTTTCCTAGGTCTTTGAGGATTGTTGCTCCTCTCTTCTGCGCTTTGAATTGCTTCAAGTATTTTATGAAGAGTTGGTTTTCCAGACATGTATTCTATCATCTTGTTTATGTCATGGAAGATTTTTCTCTCTCCAACTATAGTTGACATTTCTGCTGGGTAACGTATTCTGGGTTGGCATCCATAGTCCTTTACCACTGGGTATGCTTTGCTCCATATTCTTCTTGCTTTCATGGTTTGTGCTGAGAAGTCAGTTGTAATTCTTATGGGTTTCCCTTTGTATGTGACTTGTTTTTCTTTTGTAGCCTTCAGAATTTTGTCTTTGTTTTGGGTGACTAGCATTTTAACTATGATATGGCATGGGGAGTTTCTTTTCTGATCTTGTCTATTTGGAGTCCTATGTGCTTCTTGTATTTGTATGGGTTTGTCTATTTTTAGTTTGGGGAAATTTTCATCTATTATTCTGTTGACAATCTGATCAATCCTATTCTCTTGAGATTCTTCTCCTTCCTCTACTCCTATGATGCGGAGGTTTGATCTTTTCATGGTGTCCCATATTCCCTGGTTGTTCCACTTTCGTGTATTTTTAAATTTTTCATAATCTTTATTTGAGCTTTTTAGTTGCTCTGTGTTATCTTCCAGATCTGATATTCTTTGTTCCACTTCCTCCATTCTACTTCTGAGGCTTTTTCCTTTCTTCTTGATTGGATGAGTGTTCTAATTCCTTTTTTCATTTCATCCTGTGTTTTCTTTAGTATTTCCATTTCCTTTTTGAGCTTCTCAATCTCTTATGCTCCTTACTTCGTTTGTTGGCTTCCTTTTTCAATGTTTCTACTTCCTTTCAGAGTTTGTTTGTTTTTTTCTCCCTCTAGTCCTTTCTGGAGTTTGTCAATCTGTTCCTTTAGTTCTTCCTGAAGTTTGTTATTGTATCCCTCTAGGTCCTTTTTGAGTTTTTCATTCTCTCTCTTTAGTTCTCTGAATTCTTTATTTTCTTTAATTTCTCTGCATAGGTCTGCAATTATTCCTCTAAGATAGTTCCCTGGGTCACCTCCAGGGGGATCCCATTGTAGCTATCTCCTACAGGTTTGGTAGAGCCTGGTGTGGGATTATCCTGTGCCTTTCCCATTTTGTCCCTTCCTCATGTCCCTGGCATGTGGTTTCCCTTTTGGGATTCAAATCACAAATGTCTTTTCACTATATTAGTGGATGATTTTTCTTGCCTCCTTCCAATGCTTTTTTTTCTTCCCTCCTCCTTGTTTATGGAGTATTGACTTGTCTAGGTTTCAGGCTTTCAATTTTGTCTATATATTGGATATTGGAAGCCTAAGTCACTCTTCTCTTCCTGTTCTGAAGGTTCCCCCCAAAAAAGTCCACTTGGATACTCTCTCACCCTGTCCAAACTCAAAGGCTATTTTTATGGAGTTATGTGGATAAATATGCCACAAAGACTCCTTCCTGTAGTCAAAGAAAATCACTGTCTCCTGAAAATCAAAGGGTGTTATATTTCTAATGAAGGCAACACCTTATATCAGGCTTGTTTGTTTTGCAGATAAAGCAACCACATGCCAGTCCTCCTGACCCCACTTGCTCCTAAAGCATTGACCATATTTGATCTTGGACAACTGCCGGAGTCCAGGTCCAGCAGGTTCAGTTCCTGACTTGCCCTGGCACCTGCATGGAGCAACTTCCAGGCTCCTGTGCCCCAGGAGCTGCCCGCACAAAGCCACAGAGGCGTCAAACCCAAACCTGCCCGGAGGGTCAACTGGCTGCAAAGGTGAAGGGCAGCCACACCCAGATGGCCACCCCCTACAAAAGGGTTCTGATGGGTTTCCCTTTGTATGTGACTTATTCTTCTTTTGTAGCCTTTCAACCCTTTTCCAGTAGCCCAGGAGAGAATCTACCCCAAAATCTACCTGCCTGGAATGACTTCTGGATTCCTGTACCCCAGGAGCTGGCCCACACAAAGCCACAGAGGCACCAAACCCCTGAATTGGAATCTTATAATAAAATAAAGGTACATTTTCAATTCCCTATTGATGATAAATAGACTGTTTCAGTAAAAGGAAGAGTGAAATCCTTGCTTGACAGCATAGTTCCAAGAGTAATCTGAAGGTTCAGGCTCCCAGAACAGTGTAGGTCTCCTCTTTGCTAAAATGGATGCTGAGGGGCAGGCTGTCTTTGTTCAATGATCACCATCATGTGGTACCTATAACCACAATGTATACCTACAAAAGAGATTGATGATGCTAAGACTTATCCACTGTTAACTTTTTAGAAACTCCCTACTACTTTTTGTAAAGATTTGATTCAGTTATATTTATAGCAAGGTGACTGTAGCTGGTGACTATGTGATATATTCTTGAAAAGTTAAATTATGTGAATGTTCTATGCTGTCATCTCATAATTGATAGTTATTGGGCCAGTGAGATAGTTTAATAGTTTAATAGATAAAGACACTTCCAGAGTCCAAGACAACAGCTCCAGAGAGAGTGGACTGTTTTGCTTCTCATCCACCTGTGCCCCTTTCCTAAGCCTAGGGAACAATCTGCGGAAGAGGGGGCATGGTAGAATGTAAGGGCTGCGATTGGGGTGAATGGTGAAACTATAGCAATGTAGTCTGGACACTCATTTGATCAACTTGATTGAACATACAACCCCTCACCCCCTGCTGGANAGACACTCAAGAAGAACAGAAATTGCAGAGCTTGTAGGTAATTTTAAATGCATATATACATACATGCATGCTTATGCCCATGAAGATAAAATATGAAATTCAAGAAAAGGGAAGGAATCTTATTGTGAAAATCTGTTTTCTATGATGTTTTTAGATAGAAAGAAGGCAAGAAGCTTTGAGAAACATTTTCATGTTAAACAACATCCCATCCATTGTCTAGAAGCAATTTGACAGCTGGGAATTGAAAAGACCCAAGTTCAATCCCTCACTCACTGTCCTCACAGATGACAGTCTGTAAGCTTCATGACCCAGTTTATCCTGCAAACTTAAGATTGTAATGATTTAATGAGTAGATATTGGTAAAAATGGTACTCTTGTTAACCTTTGTTCCACAAAAAAATTGACACTGTGGAACTTTAGAAAGAGAGTAAATCTTTTAAAGCCCTGGTATTTGGCAGTGAGTAGGTGAGTGTTTATCATCGCAAAGCTCTGAAAATTGAAAGAAAAAGTCACAGTCTTATTATAAAGTAACATACCAAACATCCATTTAGTATTCTGCTAGTTATAGATATATCATAAACATGGAGAAAAAGCAAAGTCAGTGAATCACACAATGTTATTTGAACAAAATCCTAGTGATTATGCAACTTAATACACTAAGCATTGATGAGAGAGAGAAAAAAAAAAAAAGCCAAAAAGTGACTTGCCCAAACTCACTCAAACAATTCAAACGATTAGCACCATAGAGGGGTAAACAACCCATACTTTATAAATTTCGGTTCAGGGGCTGGAGAGATGGCCTAGAGGTTAAGAGCGCCGACTGCTCTTACAGAGGACCCGGGTTCGATCCCCAGCACCCACATGGCGGCTGAGAACCGTCTGAAACTCCAATTCCAGGAGAACTCCAGTTCCAGGGGAATCCGAGACCCTCTTCTGACCTCCGCGGCATTGCACGACACGGGTGCACAGACTTGCATGCAGACAGTACATTCCTACACATAAATAAATAAATTTAAAAAAATAAAAAAAAAATTAAAAAAAAATACATGTTTGTAATTGATATTGCAATCTTCAAGCACCTAAGTTGAACTACAGATCTGTGTTTTAATGAAACGTCTATGCATAAAAGTTCACAGTATAGAAGAACTGGGCTTTAGAGAAGCTCCATGCCTTCTACACAAGCATGAGGACTTCCATTTGCATCCTTAGCACCTTTGCTAAGAAAAAAAATCTAGGCTTGGTCATATGCCTCTGTAACGCTGGAGCTCTGGAGGAGGAGACACAGGGATACTTAGAGCTTGTTCCACCGTGTACATATATACATATGTACATGTATGTGTATATGTAGTGTCCCTACATATGTATACATATTTAGAGGTCCCTACATCAAAAAAATAAAATAAAAGCAAACACAAAAACATTAAAATGGCCTAAGGTGAGGCCTCTAAGCTGATTCGATACATGATTTAAACTATAAAACTGAAATTTCCAAGTTTCTTTTTCTTTTTTTTAAATTTGAAATTGCCAAGTTTCATGCTTGTGCTCTGGATGCAAAGTGTGCAACAGAAAATTCTTATTTTGGACATGTTGCCCCTGAAATGCCTTATTATTTTCCATCAACGAGTAGCTGAAAATCCAGAACAAGTGCCTCTCCCTTTGATGACCAAGTTTTATAATGAACTGTTATGTAGCAGGTCAAAAGGCTTCATCCCAACAGCACTGTGCTAAGCCTCATCCAGCCCAGGAACTCAGAAGAGTGAAACGTTAACACTTTCCAAATTCAAAGGCTATTTTTTATACTGTCTAGCACATATGTAACCACAAGGTATAAAGAATGGGGCTGGAGAGATGGCCTAGAGGTTAAGAGCGCCGACTGCTCTTGCAGAGGACCTGGGTTCGAACCCCAGCACCCACATGGTGGCTAAGAACAGAATCCGGCACCGTCTTCTGATCTCTGCGGCATTGCACGACCTGGGTGCACAGACCTGCATGCAGACAGTACATTCATACACATAGGGAAAAATAAATTAAAAAATTAAAAAAAAAAAGAATGAAGTCCTCAGAGTTAAAAGTTAATATTAACTTCGCTCCACTCTAAAACTGCTAAATTGCTTAGCCAAGTGGCTGTACTATTATTGTTTTACTTTCTTGATGTCTCAACTAAATGGTTGTATCATTATTGATTGTTTCACTGTTTTTGATGTTAAAAAGGATTTCAGGTGTGAATTTTCTGAAAAATATTTACGGGAAGTTGGCTTATTTTCTTCATCATTAGGTTAGACTTGCATAATCTGTATTAGTCTTAGTGTATATAAAAATAAACATTGGGGGCTGGAGAGATGACCTAGCGGTTAAGAGCGCCGACTGCTCTTACAGAGGGCCCGGGTTCGATCCCCAGCACCCACATGGCGGCCGAGAACCTTCTGAAACTCCAGTTCCAGGAGAGCTCCAGTTCCAGGGGAATCCGACACCCTCTTCTGACCTCCGCGGCATTGCATGACACGGGTGCACAAACCTGCATGCAGACAGTACATTGCCCTCTGTAAGAGCAGTCGGCGCTCTTAACCGCTAGGTCATCTCTCAGCCCCCATGTTTATTTTTATATAACTAAGACTAATACAGATTATGCAAGTCTAACCTAATGATGAAAAAAATAAGCCAACTTCCCCGTAAATATTTTCAGAAAATTCACACCTGAAATCTTTTTAACATCAAAAACAGTGAAACAATCAATAATGATACAACCATTTATTTGAGACATCAAGAAAGTAAAAAAACATAATTTAAGCCACTTTGCTAAGCAATTTAGCAGTTTTAGAGTGGAGCGAAGTTAATATTAACTTTTAATCTGAGGACTTCATCTTTTTTTTTTAATTTTTAATTATTTTTTCCCTATGTGTATGATGTACTGTCTGCATGCAGGTCTGTGCACCCGGTCGTGCAATGCCGCGCAGAATCAGAAGACGGTGCCGGATTCTGTTCTTAGCCACCCTGTGGGTGCTGGGGTTCGAACCCAGGTCTCTGCAAGAGCAGTCGGCGCTCTTAACCTCTAGGCCATCTCTCCAGCCCCTTCTTTATACCTTGTGGTTACATATGTGCTAGACAGTATAAAAAAAATAGCCTTTGGAATTTGGAAAGTGTTAACGTTTCACTCTTCTGAGTTCCTGGGCTGGATGAGGCTTAGCACAGTGCTGTTGGGATGAAGCCTTTTGACCTGCTACATAACAGTTCATTATAAAACTTGGTCATCAAAGGGAGAGGCACTTGTTCTGGATTTTCAGCTACTCGTTGATGGAAAATAATAAGGCATTTCAGGGGCAACATGTCCAAAATAAGAATTTTCTGTTGCACACTTTGCATCAGAGCACAAGCATGAAACTTGGCAATTTAAATTTAAAAAAAAAAAGAAAAAGAAACTTGGAAATTTCAGTTTTATAGTTTAAATCATGTATCGAATCAGCTTAGAGGCCTCACCTTAGGCCATTTTAATGTTTTGTGTTTGCCTTTATTTTATTTTTTTGATGTAGGGACCTCTAAATATGTATACATATGTAGGGACACTACATATACACTACATGTACATATGTATATATGTACACGGTGGAACAAGCTCTAAGTATCCCTGTGTCTCCTCCTCCAGAGCTCCAGCGTTACAGAGGCATATGACCAAGCCTAGATTTTTTTTCTTAGCAAAGGTGCTAAGGATGCAAATGGAAGTCCTCATGCTTGTGTAGAAGGCATGGAGCTTCTCTAAAGCCCAGTTCTTCTATACTGTGAACTTTTATGCATAGACGTTTCATTAAAACACAGATCTGTAGTTCAACTTAGGTGCTTGAAGATTGCATATTCATTAAAAACATGTATTTTTTTTTAATTTTTTTTTTTTTTTTTTAAATTTATTTATTTATGGTAGGAATGTACTGTCTGCCATGAGTCTGTGCACCCGTGTCGTGCAATGCCGCGGAGGTCAGAAGAGGGTCTCGGATTCCCCTGGAACTGGAGTTCTCCTGGAATTGGGAGTTTCAGACGGTTCTCAGCCGCCATGTGGGTGCTGGGAGTCGAACCCGGGTCCTGCAAAAGCGGTCGGCGCTCTAACCGCTAGGCATCTCTCCAGCCACAAACATGTTATTTTATGTCCTTGACTGAAAGCTCAGGCAATCCCGGGACTACAAGGGGCAGTCCACAGTGACTAGAAAATCAGGAGGGTTCTTTCCTTTCCTTTTCACTGACTTGTGTTTGGATAGTTTAACATATAGATATGTTATTTTTTAATTGTGCCAAAATATGTGCATTGTCACGTACAATTAGAATGCATATATCTTACAGAGTGACTAAAGCTACCTCATTAATAGTGACATTACCTCAGCTCACTGTCAGTTACATTTCAGTTTATTTGGTGTCTCTCTGTGAGGCAGTCATGAGACAACTTCAAATAATTGGTTCACTCCTTCCACTATGTAGGATTTGGAGATTGAACTCCAGTTGTCATGCTTGGCAGCAAGTGTCTTTATCTATTTTTTTTAATTTTTTAATTGGTGCTTTGTACATTTCATACATCATTTTCCAATTCAGATCAGGCATATTTCCCTTTCCCTCCCCCCCCACCCCCACCCCATCCCAAGATCATGCATTGCCAATAACTGTCCTTCATCTTTCTCTCAGTTTTTTTTTCATTTTTTTAGTTATAAGTGAGATCCATGAGTACAAGCATTTCATATGAAACCAATTTGCAGGCTGTTGTGCCCAAACCCCCACAGCCCCACCATCCAGCAGGGGGTGAAGGGTTGTATGTTCAATCAAGTTGATCAAATGGTGTCCAGACTACATTGCTATAGTTTCACCATTCACCCCAATCGCAGCCCTTACATTCTACCATGCCCCCTCTTCCGCAGATTGTTCCCTAGGCTTAGGAAGGGGCACAGGTGGTGAGAAGCAAAACAGTCCACTCTCTGGAGCTGTTCTTGGACTCTGGAAGTGTCTTTATCTATTAAAACTATTAAACTATCTCACTGGCCCAATAACTATCAATTATGAGATGACCGCATAGAACATTACATAATTTAACTTTTCAAGAATATATCACATAGTCACCAGCTACAGTCACCTTGCTATAAATATAACTGAATCAAATCTTTACAAAAAGTAGTAGGGAGTTTCTAAAAAGTTAACAGTGGATAAGTCTTAGCATCATCAATCTCTTTTGTAGGTATACATTGTGGTTATAGGTACCACATGATGGTGATCATTGAACAAAGACAGCCTGCCCCTCAGCATCCATTTTAGCAAAGAGGAGACCTACACTGTTCTGGGAGCCTGAACCTTCAGATTACTCTTGGAACTATGCTGTCAAGCAAGGATTTCACTCTTCCTTTTACTGAAACAGTCTATTTATCATCAATAGGGAATTGAAAATGTACCTTTATTTTATTATAAGATTCCAATTTAGGGGTTTGGTGCTCTGTGGCTTTGTGTGGGCCAGTCCTGGGACAGGATCCAGAAGTCATCCAGCAGGTAGATTTTGGGGTAGATTCTCTCCTGGGCTACTGGAAAAGGTGTTGAAAGCTACAAAAGAAGAATAAGTCACATCAAAGGGAAACCATCAGAACCCTTTTGTAGGGTGGCCATCGGTGTGGTGGCCCTTCCTTTGCCGCCAGTTGACCCTCCGGGACGGTTTGGGTTGACGCCTCTGTGGCTTTGTGCGGGCATGCTCCTGGGGCACAGGAGCCTGGAAGTGCTCCATGCAGGTGCCAGGGCAAGTCAGGAACTGAACCTGCTGGCCTGGACTCCGGCAGTTGTCCAAGATCAAATATGGTCAATGCTTTAGGAGCAAGTGGGGTCAGGAGGACTGGCATGTGGTTGCTTTATCTGCAAAACAAACAAGCCTGATATAAGGTGTTGCCTTCATTAGAAATATAACACCCTTTGATTTTCAGGAGACAGTGATTTTCTTTGACTACAGGAAGGAGTCTTTGTGGCATATTTATCCACATAACTCCATAAAAATAGCCTTTGAGTTTGGACAGGGTGAGAGAGTATCCAAGTGGACTTTTTTGGGGGGAACCTTCAGAACAGGAAGAGAAGAGTGCTTAGGCTTCCAATATCCAATATATAGACAAAAATTGAAAGCCTGAAACCTAGACAATCAACACTCCATAAACAAGTGGGGGGGGAGAGAAGAGAAAAAAGCATTGGAAGAGGCAAGCAAAAACACTCATCCCTAACTATAGTAAAAGACATTTGTGATTTGCATCTACGGCAAAAAGGGAAACACATGCAGGGACATGAGGAAGGGATCAAATGGGAAAGGCACAGGATAATACATGCACCAGAGCTCTACCAAACTGTAGGAGTGGTAGCTACAATGGGATCCCCTGGAGGATGAACCAGGAACATTATCTTAGAGGAATATTGCGACCTATGCAGAGACATAAAGAAAATAAAGAATTAGAGATCTAAGGGAGAGAATGAAAAATTCAAAAAGGACCTAGAGGGATACAATAACAAACTTCCGGAAGGACTAAGGAACAGTTGACAAACACTCCAGAAAGACTAGAGGGAGAAAAAAACAAACCAAACCTCTTGAAAGAGGAAGTAGAAACATGAAAAGGATAGCCAACAAGAACGTACGGAGCATAAGAGATTGCGAGAAGCTCAAAAAAGGAATGGAAATACTAAAGAAAACACAGGATGAAATGAAAAAAAGGCCAATTAGAACACTCATCCAATCAAGGAGAAAGAACAGAAAAAAAGCTCAGAAGTAGAATGGAGGAAGTGGAACAAAGAATATCAGCTCTGGAAGATAACACAGAGCCATATCAAAGCTCAATAAAGATATGACAAAATTTAAAAACTTACACGAAAGATTGAACAACCAGGGAATATGGCGACACCATGAAAAGATCAAACCTCCGCCTCATAGGAATAGAGGAGGAGAAGAATCTCAACGAGAATAGAGATTGATCAGATTTCAACAGAAACTAGATGAAAATTTCCCAAACTAAAACATAGACAAAACCACCATTACAAATACAAGAAGCACATAGGGACTCCAATAGACAAGATCAGAAAAAAATCCAGCATACATATAAAAAAAAAAAAAAAAAATGCATCACAAAACAAAACAAAGACAAAATTCTGCAGGCTACCAAAAGAAAACAATCACTACAAGGAAACCCATAAGAATTACAACTGGACTTCTCAGCACAACCATGAAAGCACGACAGAATATGAGCAAGCATTCCCCAGTGGTAACGGACTATGGTATGCACCCCCCCCCCCTCAGCAACGTTACCCAAGCAGAATGTCACTATAGTGGAGAGAAAAAATCTTCCATGGACATACAAACGATGATAGAATACATGTCTGGAAAACCAACTTCTTCCTTAAAATTCACTTGAAGCACTTCAAAGCCGAGAGAGAGGAGCAACAATCCTCAACGACTGGAAACGAAACTAATAAACATATACTGTAGGAGTAAAATCAGAGCTAGAAGTCCAAATGGATAGTGATGTGAAAAGAAGAAACATCCTCTATTTCAATTATAACCTTAACTATTAATGGGCTAACATCCCAATCAAAAGGCATAGACTGGGAGAATGAGTAGCATAACGGAATCACCATCACATATGTTATCTACAATAGCCCCATCTCAATTTCAAGGATAGAGCCCAACTTAAGGTGAAGGGAAGACAATATTCCAAGCAATATGGTCCCCAAAAGAAAGCGGGTGTGCTTATTTTAAGTATGAGACACAAATGTGACTTCAAAGACAAAAGAAAGTCAAAAGACACAAAGAGGTCCATTACATCTTCTTAAAGAAACAATGATGATGAATATCTCACAATCATTGAACTATATATAGCAGTCAAATGCCGGTGCACCAAATTTTATAAAGACAATCTTTCAGGATCTCAACGGCCCAGATTAACCCAAGCACACTAATAGTAGGAGACTTTAATCCATTAAATTCCCGTACGACAGAAACAACAGGACAAATGATAAAAGAGATCTGAACTAAAGGATACAATACACCAAATGGAACTCACAGACATCTATTATTGGGGAATATTTACCAAAAACCCCGAGGAATGTCACTTTCTACTCAGCATGCCAGGAACATTCTCCAAAATAGACATATACTGGGATACATTATTACATATTGTTAAAAAATGAAAAAAAGAAGTAGATAGAACAAAAGAAGATGCCAATTCACCTAGGAGAACAAACACATAACAGTAAATGGATATGATCTGTTCATTCTCATCTATTTTTTCCACCATAATCTTTGTTGCTTCCAACATATATCGTGCTGTTTGCAGCAGTTACTTGATTGATATTCAAAACATGCATACATCATTTTGGGTCAAGGGTGGAGGAAGGGTCATCAGAGATATATTGCCAGGTTCCAAGATGAGCCCAAGGCTCAGTGAGCTTGTCTGTCCTGTGAACCAGCTAGGATTAAAATTAACTTTTCAAAACTGGAGAGATGGCTTAGCAATTAAGTAACATGGTTCTTCTTGGCAGAGGTGGGTTGAAATCCCTGCACATACGTGGCAGTTAATACCCATCCATAATTACATTTCCAGGGGATCCAATGACCTTCTTCTGCCTCCATGGACACGGGTTACACTTACAAAATGCATGGCATAACACTCATATGCATACTGAATAAATAGATAATCATAAATGAATAGAATTTAAAAGATTAACTTCTTCATTTTAAGGTTAAGTAAAATTCATCTGTCCAGAATATGTCTGTCTTACTATAGTTCCCCCTACATTGGAGTTCACTTCTGTGCAAAGCAAAAGATAGTGGCCTCCTTTTGTTCCTCTATAGTTGGCAATCCAGTTTTGCCAGCACTATTTTTTTTGAAGATGCTGTATTTCACTCCAATGTGTGTATTTTTGGTACCTTTGTCAAAATATCAGGTAGCTGATATTGCCTATACTTATATTCAGGTCTAAAATTTTGTTTCATTGATCTATCTGTTTTTGGGCCAGTACCATGCTATGTTTTCATCACTAAAGCTCTGTTTTATGACTATATCTATAATAAAGTTTGAAATTGGTAATCCCCCCAGCATTGCTCTTTTTCTCAGGATTATTTTGGCTATCAAGAGTCTTTTGTGACTCCTTGTGAATTTACTTAGTTTTTTTCTATTCTGTGAGGAATTTCATGGGGATTTTGATTGGGATTGCATTGAATCTGTAGATTACTTTTGGTAGAATGGTAATTTTCACATTATTAATTCTTCCAATCCATGAGCATGGGAGAACTTTCCATCTCCTAGTCTTCTTCTCAATCTCTTTAATTCAAAAATTTATTTCATTTTAGAGATAGTTAATATGTTTGGTTAAGTTTATTCATAGATACTATATTATTTTTGAAGGCTATTGTGAATGGGAGGGTTTGTAATGTAGTCTTTCTCCAATTGCTTGTTAATAGTATACAGAAACGTTGTTGATTTTTTTAGATTGATTTTTTAACCTGCCACTTTGCTGAAGTATTAATCATTCTTGGAGTTTTTGTTGGAATTTTTGGTTCTTTTATGCATAATATCATCTAATCTGCAAATAGAGGTAATTACTTCTTTTATTTAATTGTAATCATTTAATTTCCTTCTCTCGTCTTATTGCTCTAGCAATATTTTCAACTACTATATTGATAAAGAGTGATGATAGTGGACAGCCTTGTCTGGTGTACTGATTTTAATGAGAATTCTCACGTCTTTCTACATTTAGAATGTTGCTCATGTTTATTGACTATAGCTCTAATTACACTGAGGTATGTGCCTTCCAGTCTAATACCCTTTAGGACTGTTAACATAAATGTGATGTTAGATTTTGTTTTTTAAAGGGCTTTTCGGCCTCTATTAAGATGACCATGTGATTTTTTTTTTGAGTCGAATTACATAGCTATTGCATTTTTGGCTTATGAATATTGCACCCATCCCAAAGGCCTGTCTATTGGAATGGTGGGAGACTGAATTCAATATTTACTAACCTGGGTTAACTCTTTGCCTTAAAGTCCTGTAGTACTGTTTATTATGAAATTGGGTGCACTAGACGTTTGTGTGTATATATGATCAGATTGTAATTCTTGTTTGTCAATTATTTACTTTATCAGAATGAAGTGACCCTCTTTATTGCTTTCGATTATTTATTTAGTTTTCAAGTACTATTTTGACAAAACATAGAATTGCACCCCACTCCATTTGTTTCTTCGTGCCATTTGCTGGTTTTCTTTTCCATCTTTACTTTAAGGTCGTTCCTATCTTGAAGGTAAGTTGGGTTTCTTGCAGATAACAAACAATAGGACTCTTTGTTCTTCATCCTTCACTAGTCTGTGTCTTTTTACTAGGGAGTTCAGGCCATTCATATTTAAGGCATTATTGGAGGAAACCTTTACTTCTGATTACATCTGACAGAGCATAACTCTAGAATATATATACTAATCAAAAAAAACAAAGAAGTAAGAAAACAAAGACCCTCTCAAGAGATGGGAGTAAAAGATCTGAACAGAGATTTCAGCGTGAGGAAGTAAAGGATTGGCTGAGAACACATCTAAAAAAAAAGTTTCAACATCATTAATAATTAAGGAAATGCAAAATTAAAACCACTTTAGATATCACTTACTCCATTAAGAGTGGCTAAGATTGCTAGGTGTGGTGATGCATGCCTTACATCCTAGCACTTGGGAGGCAGAGGCAGGTGGGATCTTTGCTGAATTCAAGGCCAGCCTGGTCTACCACAGTGGAGTTTCCAGGACACCTGGCGCTACAGGGAGACCTGTCTTCCAAAAAGAACAAAAAAAAAAGGATGCTAAGGATCAAGAAAACAAAGACACCAAGTGCTGGAGAGGTTGTGGGGAAAGGGGAAACACTCATTCATTGTTGGTGGCGAATGTAAACTTTTTAAAACCACTATGGAAAAAAACCACTATGGAAAACAGTGTGGAGGAACCTTAAAAGACTTAAAATGACCCTACCACTTGCTTGACCCTAGTTCATACCACTCCTGAGTTAATACCCACAAGGACTTCATATTACTGCAGAGATACATTACACAGCCATGTGTATTGTAGCTCTCTTCACAATAGCAAAGAGTTGGGAAACAACACAAGTGCTCCTCAACCAACAAGTGATAAGAACATATGGTACTCTCTCACAGGGATTCTATGTAGTGGTAAAGAAAAGATGAGACCATGACGCTTTGAGGTAAAATGGATGGAAACTATTTAGATTTATGTTAAGTGAAGTAACCGTCCCAGAAAAACAAAAGATGATTTTTTTTCTTGGTATCCCTCAATGGTGGGTGCTAGCATCAACCTAGTTAAGGCAAACTGAGTAAATTAATGTTATGATCTTTTTTATCTAAAAGCAACTGTGCTATTAGGAATGTGGACTCCTTTAATGGGGACTCTAGAACTAACCTACTTCCTATTTTCAGAATTACTTCTAATTTTGTGTAACAAGGGTTGGGGCATATTTTTACATATTTTAGAGTATATAAAATTAAAAGGAAAGAATGTGTGATCCTGAAATTCTGATTTGGAAATAACACATAGCTTATTTCTATGAGGGCATGATTTTAGATCCTGTGTGGACATAACATAAATTGCATTTGGTGAAACAATCAGATTGGAGGGGAACAACAACATGCAAAGAATTGGGACAGGGACACTGGCTGAAGCAGAAGAGTCTCCCCCCTACCCAAAAAAGCTTTCTGCCTTGCAAAAACTTTTAAAAAGACTCACAGAGGAAACAAGACATGTATGGCAGACTGCATGAATTTTGGGAGGGGAGGGGGACATGAGAGGAGAATGAGTCTGGATTGAAGCTGAGAAGTAATGTAGGAAATGCACAAAAGTTCAATTAAAAGATAAAAAATTAAAAATTTTAAATAAAAAAAGGGAAAAAAGAAATTGAAAAAGAAGAAGATATGTACTAGTTACCATAATTTTAATTCTGTTGTGGCATCGTAGGTCTAATTTTCACAATTTATACTTTCTTTTAGATTCTCTCTGTTGCCTCTAGTGTATAGTCATTTCTTTCTTCACCCTTTTTACTGCTTCCATTATTCTCGACTGGTTGGCTTGGTGGATGAATCTTTTATAGTATACATGTCATGAAAGATTTTGCTGTTTTTCAAGTATACTAGACAGTATTTTCTGCATAAATTCTTTTGGGTTGGCATCCATGGTCTTTTAGACTGGGTATATCCTTTGGTCTAGGCTCTTCTGGTTTTTTATAATTTGTATCTGAAATCGCGCATGGGCTTTTCTTTACACGAGACCTGTTTTTTCCCCTTGCTGCTTGTGTGATGGTTAGCTTGAAGCCTAGCTGTGTTCAATCTTGACTGGACTAAGGATTAACTAAAACAAAAAAAAATGGGATCTGGTCAGTGCCATGTTAGGGTACTACCGTCCAACCGGCCGGATGGCCCACCCAAATGTGGGTGGTTTACCTTCTGCTCGGCAGGCAGTATTAAAGGCCATGCCAGAGGGACTTCTGATCCCTTTTTTTTTTTTTCTTGCGGCTTCGGCCTTTCTCACTGGTTGAGTTTGTCTTGCTGCTGTGATCCCAACCTACGATCCCAGCGTGTTACTGAGACAAGCAGATCTTCTGGATCATCGGGCCTTCAGCACAGATTGTGACTACTGAGACTTCCAGTCTTGTGGACTGAGCAT
This sequence comes from Rhizomys pruinosus, assembly GCA_009823505.1. Classification (NCBI taxonomy): domain Eukaryota; kingdom Metazoa; phylum Chordata; class Mammalia; order Rodentia; family Spalacidae; genus Rhizomys; species Rhizomys pruinosus. Next base: position 1,042,425 of record VZQC01003447.1, on the reverse strand, counting down.
TTCTCTGGATTCTCAGCCTCTCTATTGTGGTGCAGCTACTGTTGGGATCCTTGAACTCTGTCACGTGCGCAACTCAATAAATTGTACTAGCTATATATTTTCCCTGTTGCTTCTGTTTCTTTAGAGAGCCTCGACTAATACCGATTTTGGTACGGATTGGTTCTACGGACAACAGAATTTAAAGGATGAAGTTCTTTATTGGGCTTGGTAGTTTATGGAGCCAGATCTCCAACTCAATGAAGTCTAGAGTTACTGAAGGTTTCCCTGGTGGCATGAAGAGGAATGATAATCCTTGATGCAAACTATTTGATATAATTATGAAAATAGATCCCCTCTGTAAGAGCAGTCGGCGCTCTTAACCGCTAGGTCATCTCTCAGCCCCCATGTTTTATTTTTTATAACCCTAAGACTAATACAGATTATGCAAGTCTAACCTAATGATGAAAAAAATAAGCCAACTTCCCCGTAAATATTTTCAGAAAATTCACACCGAAATCCTTTTTAACATCAAAAACAGTGAAAACAATCAATTAATGATACAACCTTTATTTGGACATCAAAAGGTCAAAAAACAATAATGTTAAAGCCACTTTGCTAAGCAATTTAGCAAGTTTTAGAGTGGACAAGTTAATATTAACTTTTAACTGAGGACTTCAGTTCTTTTTTTTTTAATTTTTAATTATTTTTTCCCTATGTGTATGATGTACTGTCTGCATGCAGGTCTGTGCACCCGGTCGTGCAATGCGCCAGAATCAGAAGACGGTGCCGGATTCTGTTCTTAGCCACCCTGTGGGTGCTGGGGTTCGAACCAGGTCTCTGCAAGAGCAGTCGGCGCTCTTAAACCTCTAGGCCATCTCTCCAGCCCCATTCTTTATACCTTGTGGTTACATATGTGCTAGACAGTATAAAAAAAATAGCCTTTGGAATTTGGAAAGTGTTAACGTTTCACTCTCTGAGTTCCTGGGCTGGATGAGGCTTAGCACAGTGCTGTTGGGATGAAGCCTTTTGACCTGCTACATAACAGTTCATTATAAAACTTGGTCATCAAAGGGAGAGGCACTTGTTCTGGATTTTCAGCTACTCGTTGATGGAAAATAATAAGGCATTTCAGGGGCAACATGTCCAAAATAAGAATTTTCTGTTGCACACTTTGCATCAGCGCACAAGCATGAAACTTGGCAATTTAAATTTAAAAAAAAAAGAAAAAGAAACTTGGAAATTTCAGTTTTATAGTTTAAATCATGTATCGAATCAGCTTAGAGGCCTCACCTTAGGCCATTTTAATGTTTTGTGTTTGCTTTATTTTATTTTTTTGATGTAGGGACCTCTAAATATGTATACATATGTAGGGACACTACATATACACCTACATGTACATATGTATATATGTACACGGTGGAACAAGCTCTAAGTATCCCTGTGTCTCCTCCTCCAGAGCTCCAGCGTTACAGAGGCATATGACCAAGCCTAGATTTTTTTTCTTAGCAAAGGTGCTAAGGATGCAAATGGAAGTCCTCATGCTTGTGTAGAAGGCATGGAGCTTCTCTAAAGCCCAGTTCTTCTATACTGTGAACTTTTATGCATAGACGTTTCATTAAAACACAGATCTGTAGTTCAACTTAGGTGCTTGAAGATTGCATATTCATTAAAAACATGTATTTTTTTTTAATTTTTTTTTTTCTTTTTTTAAATTTATTTTTTATGGTAGGAATGTACTGTCTGCATGAGTCTGTGCACCCGTGTCGTGCAATGCCGCGGAGGTCAGAAGAGGGTCTCGGATTCCCCTGGAACTGGAGTTCTCCTGGAATTGGAGATGTTTCAGACGGTTCTCAGCCGCCATGTGGGTGCTGGGAGTCGAACCCGTGGTCCTGCAAAAGCGGTCGGCGCTCTAACCGCTAGGCATCTCTCCAGCCCACAAACATGTATTTTTATGTCCTTGACTGAAAGCTCAGGCAATCCAGGGACATACAAGGGGGCAGTCCACAGTGACTAGAAAATCAGGAAGGGTTCTTTCCTTTTCCTTTTCACTGACTTGTGTTTGGATAAGTTTAACATATAGATATGTTTAATTTTTTAATTGTGCCAAAATATGTGCATTGTCTGACGTACAATGATGCATATATCTTACAGAGTGACTAAAGCTACCTCATTAATAGTGACATTACCTCAGCTCACTGTCAGTTACATTTCAGTTTATTTGGTGTCTCTCTGTAGGCAGTCATGAGCAACTTCAATAATTGGTTCACTCCTTCCACTATGTAGGATTTGGAGATTGAACTCCAGTTGTCTGCTTGGCAGCAAGTGTCTTTATCTATTTTTTTTTAATTTTTTAATTGGTGCTTTGTACATTTCATACATCATTTTCCAATTCAGATCAGGCATATTTCCCTTTCCCTCCCCCCCCCCCCCACCCCATCCAAGATCATGCATTGCCAAAACTGTCCTTCATCTTTCTCTCAGTTTTTTTTTCATTTTTTTAGTTTATAAGTGAATCCATGAGTACAAGCATTTTCATATGAAACCAATTTGCAGGTGTTGTGCCCAAACCCCCACAGGCCCCACCATCCAGGCAGGGGGTGAAGGGTTGTATGTTCAATCAAGTTGATCAAATGGTGTCCAGACTACATTGCTTAGTTTCACCATTCACCCCAATCGCAGCCCTTACATTCTACACACCCCTCTTCCGCAGATTGTTCCCTAGGCTTAGGAAGGGGCACAGGTGGTGAGAAGCAAAACAGTCCACTCTCTTGGAGCTGTTCTTGGACTCTGGAAGGTCTTTATCTATTAAACTATTAAACTATCTCACTGGCCCAATAACTATCAATTATGAGATGACCGCATAGAACATTACATAATTTAACTTTTCAAGAATATATCACATAGTCACCAGCTACAGTCACCTTGCTATAAATATAACTGAATCAAATCTTTACAAAAAGTAGTAGGGAGTTTCTAAAAAGTTAACAGTGGATAAGTCTTAGCATCATCAATCTCTTTTGTAGGTATACATTGTGGTTATAGGTACCACATGATGGTGATCATTGAACAAAGACAGCCTGCCCCTCAGCATCCATTTTAGCAAAGAGGAGACCTACACTGTTCTGGGAGCCTGAACCTTCAGATTACTCTTGGAACTATGCTGTCAAGCAAGGATTTCACTCTTCCTTTTACTGAAACAGTCTATTTATCATCAATAGGGAATTGACTTAAATTACCTTTATTTTATTATAAGATTCCCAATTCTAGGGGTTTGGTGACTCTGTGGCTTTGTGTCGGGCCAGTCCTGGAGGTCACAGGAACATCCAGAAAGTCATCCAGCAGGTCAGATTTTGGGGTAGATTTCTCTGGGCTACTGGAAAAGGTTGAAAGCTACAAAAGAGAATAAGTCACACACAAAGGGAAACCATCAGAACCCTTTTGTAGGGTTGGCCAATCGGGGGGGTGGCCCTTGACCTTTGCCGCCAGTTGACCCTCCGGGCAGGTTTGGGTTGTGACGCCTTGTGGCTTTGTGCGGGGCATGCTCCTGGGGCACAGGAGCCTGGAAGTTCGCTCCATGCAGGTGCCAGGGCAAGTCAGGAACTGAAACCTGCTGGCCTGGACTCCGGCAGTTGTCCAAGATCAAATATGGTCAATGCTTTAGGAGCAAGTGGGGTCAGGAGGACTGGCATGTGGTTGCTTTATCTGCAAAACAAACAAGCCTGATATAAGGTGTTGCCTTCATTAGAAATATAACACCCTTTGATTTTCAGGAGACAGTGATTTTCTTTGACTACAGGAAGGAGTCTTTGTGGCATATTTATCCACATAACTCCATAAAAATAGCCTTTGAGTTTGGACAGGGGAGAGAGTAATCCAAGTGGACTTTTTTGGGGGGAACCTTCAGAACAGGAAGAGAAGAGTGACCTTAGGCTTCCAATATCCAATATATAGACAAAATTGAAAGCCTGAAACTCTAGACAATTCAACACTCCATAAACAATGGGGGAGGAGGAGAAGAAAAAAAGCATTGGAAGAGGCAAGCAAACATCATCCCCTCAATATAGTATAAAGACATTTGTGATTTGCATCTAATACAGCAAAAAGGGAAACCACATGCAGGGACATGAGGAAAGGGATCAAATATGGGAAAGCACAGGATATACCATCACCAAGCTCTACCACACCTGTAGGAGTATAGCTACAATGGGATCCCCTGGAGATGAACCAAGAGGAACATAATCTTAGAGGAATATTGCAGACCTATGCAGAGCATAAAGAAAATAAAGAATTAGAGACTTAAGAGAGAGAGAATGAACAACTCAAAAAGGACCTAGAGGGATACCATAACAAACTTCGGAAGGAACTAAGGAACAGATTGACAAACTCCAGAAAGAACTAGAGGGAGCAAAAAAACAAACAAACCTCTTGAAAGGGAGTAGAACATGAAAAGGATAGCAACAAGACGTAGGAGCATAAGAGATGCGAGAAGCTCAAAAAAGGAAATGGAAATACTAAGAGAAAACCCAGGATGAAATGAAAAAAAGGCAATTAGAACACTCATCCAATCAAGAGAGAAAGAAAGAAAAAAGCTCGAAGTAGAAATGGAGGAGAGTGGAACAAAGAATATCAGACTCTGGAAGATAACACAGAGCACATCAAAAAGCTCAATAAGAGATATGACAAAATTTAAAACTTACACGAAAGTTGAACAACCAGGAATATGGGACACCATGAAACGATCAAACCTCCGCCCATAGGAGTAGAGGAGGAGAAGAATCTCAACGAGAATAGAGATTGATCAGATTTGTCAAACAGAAACTAGATGAACATTTCCCACAACTAAAACATAGACAAAACCCCCATTACAAATACAAGAAGCACATAGGACTCCAAAATAGACAAGATCAGAAAAAAACATATATAAAAAAAAAAAAAGCTATCACCAAAACAAAAACAAAGACAAAATTCTGAGGCCTACAAAAAGAAAACCAATGTCACTACCAAAGGAAACCCATAAGAATTACAACTGACTTCTCACCAAACCTGAAAGCAACGAAGAATATGGAGCAAAGCATTACCCCCAGTGGTAACAGGACTATGGTATGCCAAACCCCCCCCCTCAGCAACGTTACCCAGCAGACATGTCATATAGTGGAGAGAAGAAAATCTTCCATGACATACAACAGATGATAGAATACATGTCTGGAAAACCAAACTCTTCTCTTAAAATTACTTGAAGCAATTCAAGCCAGACGAGAGGAGCAACAATCCTCAACGACCTGGGAAAAGAAAACTAATACACATATACTGTAGGAGTAAAATCAGAGCTAGAAGTCCAAATGGATAGTGATGTGAAAAGAAGCAAATCTCTATTCTCATTAATAAACCTTAATATTAATGGGCTACTCCCAATCAAAAGGCATAGACTGGGAGAATGACTAGCAAACGGAATCCATCACATATGTTATCTACAGTAGACCCCATCTCAATTTCAAGGATAGCACCAACTTAAGGTGAAGAGGGAAACAATATTCCAATGCAAATGGTCCCCAAAAGAAAGCGGGTGTGGCTTATTTTAAGTATGAGACAAAATGATGACTTTCAAAGACAAAAGAAACAAAAGACACAAAGAGGGTCCATTACATCTATTATTAAAGAACAACTATGATGAAATCTCACACATCATTGACTATATATGCAGTCAAATGCCGGTGCACCCAAATTTTATAAAGACAATTTTTCAGGATCTCAAGGCCCAGATTAACCCCAGCACACTAATAGTAAGGGACTTTAATCATTAAATATCCCGTACGACAGAAAACAGACAATGATAAAAGAGATCTGAAACTAAAGGATACAATACACCAAATGGAACTCACAGACATCTATTGAGGGGGAATATTTTACCAAAAACCCGAGGAATGTCCACTTTACTACTCAGCATCACGGAACATTCTCCAAAACTAGACCACTATACTGGGATACATACTTACTTATTGTTAAAAATGAAAAAAAGAAGTAGAACAAAAGAAGTGCCCAATTCACCTAGGAGAACAAACACATAACAGTAAATGGATATGATCTGTTCATTCTCATCTATTTTTTCCACCATAATCTTTGTTGCTTCCAAACATATATCTTGCTGTTTGCAGCAGTACTTGATGATATTCAAAACATGGCTACATTCATTTTGGGTCAAGGGTGGAGGAAGGGTCATACAGAGATACTATTGCCAGGTTCCAAGATGAGCCCCCAGCCTCAGTGAGCTTGTCTGTCCTGTGAACCAGCTAGGATTACAATAACTGTTTCAAACTGGAGAGATGGCTTAGCAATTAAGACATGGTTCTTCTTGCGAAGATCGGTGGGTTGAAATCCCTGCAATACGTGGCAGTTAAATTACCCATCCATAATTTCCATTTCCAGGGGATCCAATGACCTTCTTCCTGCCTCAACAATGGCACACGGGTTACACTTAAAACATGCAGGCATAACCACTCATATGCATACTGAATAAATAGATAACATAAATAAATGAATAGATTTAAAAGATTAACTTCTTCATTTTAAGGTTAAGTAAAATTCATCTGTCCAGAATATGTCTGTCTTACTATAGTTCCCCCTACATTGGAGTTCACTTCTGTGCAAAGCAAAAGATAGTGGCCTCCTTTTGTTCCTCTATAGTTGGGCAAATCAAGTTTTGCCAGCACTAATTTTTTGTTGAAGAGCTGTATTCTCACTCCAATGTGTTATTTGGGGTTGGTACCTTTGTCACAAATATCAGGTAGCTGATATTGCCTATACTTATATTCAGGTCTAAAATTTTGTTTCATTGATCTATCTGTTTTGGGCCAGTACCATGCATGTTTTATCACTATAAGCTCTGTTTTATGACTCTATGTCCTAATAAAGTTTGAAATCTGGTAATCCCCCCAGCATTGCTCTTTTTCTCAGGATTATTTTGTGCTATCACGAGTCTTTTGTGACTCCTTGTGAATTTTACTCTAGTTTTTTGTATTCTGTGAGGAAATTCATGGGGGATTTTGATTGGGATTGCATTAATCTGTTAGATTACTTTGGTAGACTTGGTAATTTCCACATTATTAATTCTTCCAATCCATGACATGGAGACACTTTCCTCTCCAGGTCTTCTCTCAAATCTCTTTAAGATTCAAAAATTTATTTCATTTTGAGATAGTTATATGTTTGGTTAAGTTTATCATAGATATCTATCATTTTTATTGAAGGGCTATTGTGAATGGAGGGTTTGTTAATGAAGTCTTTCTCCAATTGTTGTTAATAGTATACAGAAACGTTGTTGATTTTTTTAATTGATTTTTAACCTGCCACTTTGCTGAAAGTATTCAATATCTTGGCGTTTTTGTGGATCTTTTGGTTCTTATTATGCATAATATCATCTAATTGCAAATAGAGGTAATTACCTTCTTTTATTTAATTGTAATCATTTAATTTCCTTCTCTCGTCTTATTGCTCTAGCAATATTTTCAACTACTATATTGATAAAGAGTGATGATAGTGGACAACCTTCTCTGGTTACTGATTTTAATGAGAATTCTCACGTCTTTCTACATTTAGAATGTTGCTCATGTTTATTGACTATAGCTCTAATTACACTGAGGTATGTGCCTTCCAGTCTAATACCCTTTAGGACTGTTAACATAAATGCATGTTAGATTTTGTTTTTTAAAGGGGCTTTTCGCCTCTATCAAGATGACCATGTGATTTTTTTTATTGAGGAATGTACATAGCTATTGCATTTTTGGCTATGAATATCTGCCCCATCCCAAAGGTCCTGATCTATTGGATATGGTGGGAGACTGAATTCAATATTTACTAACCGGGTTAATCTTTGCCTTAAAGTCCTGTAGTCCTGTTTTTATGAAATTGGGTCGCACTAGAGGCGTTTGGTGTATATATGATCAGATTGTAATATCTTGTTTGTCAATTATTACTTTGATCAGAATGAAGTGACCCCTCTTTATCTCTTCTTATTAATTTAGTTTTCAAGTACTATTTTGACAAAAAATAGAATTGCACCCATCCATTTGTTTCTTCGTGCCATTTGCTTGGTTTCTTTTCCATCTTACTTTAAGGTCGTTCCTATCTTGAAGTAAGTTGGGTTTCTTGCCAAGATAACAACATATAGGCTCTTTGTTCTCATCCTTTCACGTAGTCTGTGTCTTTTTACTAGGGAGTTCAGGCCATTCATATTTAAAGGCTATTATTGGAGGAAACCTTTACTTCTGATACATCTGACAGAGCATTAACCTTCTAGAATATATAAACTAATCAAAAAAAACAAAGAATAAGAAAACAAATGACCTCTCAAGAGATGGAGTAAAGCGTTGAACAGAGACTTCAGCCGTGATGGAAGTAAAGGATGGCTGAGACACATCTTAAAAAAAAAAAAGTGTTCAACATCATTAATAATTAAGGAAATGCAAATTAAAACCACTTTAAGATATCATTCACTCCATTAAGAGTGGCTAAGATTGCTAGGTGTGGTGATGCATGCACTTTCATCCTAGCACTTGGGAGGCAGAGGCAGGTGGATCTTTGTGAATTCAAGGCCAGCTGGTCTACACAGTGAGTTTCCAGGACACCTGGCGCTCAGGGAGACCTGTCTCAAAAAAGAACAAAAAAAAAAAAAGGATGCTAAGGATCAAGAAAACAAAAGACACCAAGTGCTGGAGGGTTGTGGGGAAAGGGGACACACTCATTCATTGTTGGTGGGAATGTAAACTTTTTAAAACCACTATGGAAAAAAACCACTATGGAAAACAGTGTGGAGGAACCTTAAAAGACTTACAAATGAGCCTACCATTGCTTGACCCCAGTTCATACCACTCCTGAGTTAATACCCACCAGGATCATATACTGCGAGATACATTACACGCCATGTGTATTGTAGCTCTCTTCACAATAGCAAAGAGTTGGAAACAACACAAGTGCTCCTCAACCAACAGTGATAGGAGACATATGGTACCTCTCACAGTGGACTTCTATGTAGTGGTAAAGAAAAGATGAGACCATGCGCTTTGAGGTAAAATGGATGGAACTATTAGAATTATGCTAAGTGAAGTACCAAAGTCCCAGAAAAACAAAAGATGATTTTTTTTTCTTTGGTTATCCCTCAATGGTGGGTGCTAGCATCAAGTACCTAGTTTTAAGGCAAACTGAGTAAAATTAATGTTATATCTTTTTATCTAAAACAACTGTGCTATTAATGTGACTCCTTTAATGGGGACTCTAGAATAAACCTACTTCCTATTTTCAGAACTTCTAATTTTTGTACAAGGGTGGGCATATTTTTACATATTTTAGAGATATAAAATTAAAAGGAAAGAATGTTGATCCTGAAATCTGATTTGGAAATAACACATAGCTTATTCTCCAGAGGGGCATGATTTTAGTCCATGTGTGACATACATAAATTGCATTTGGTGAAACAAACAGATTGGAGGGAACAACAATGAAAGAATTGGGACAGGGAACTGGCTGAAGCAGAAGAGTTCTTCCCCCCTACCCAAAAAAAGTCTTCTGCCTTGAAAAACTTTAAAAAAGACTCCAGAGGAAACAAGACATGTATGGCAGACTGCATGAATTTGGGAGGGGAGGGGGACATGGAGGAGGAACGAGGTCTGGATTGAACTGAGAAGTAATGTAGGAAATGCACAAAAGTTCAATAAAAGATAAAAAAGTAAAAATTTTAAATAGAAAAAAAAGGGAAAAAAGAAATTGAAAAAGAAGAAAGATATGTACTAGTTACCATAATTTTAATTCTGTGTGGCAGTCGTGGTCTAATTTTCACAATTATACTTTCTTTTAGATTCTCTCTGTTGCCTCTAGTGTATAGTCATTTCTTTCTTCACCCTTTTTATGCTTCCTTATTCTCGACTGGTTGGCTTGGTGGATGAATCTTTTATAGTATACATGTCATGAAAGATTTTGCTGTCTTGTTCAAGTATACTAGACAGTATTTTCTGCATAAATTCTTTTGGGTTGGCATCCATGGTCATTTTGAGCTGGGACTCCTTTGGTCTAGGCTCTTCTGGGTTTCTAATTTGTACTGAAACTCCGCAGCATGGGCTTTTCTTTACACGAGACTCTGTGTTTTTCCCCTTGCTGCTTGTGATGGTTAAAGCCTGCGTGTCAATTTGACTGGACTAAGGAACAAAAAAAAGAAAAAGGATCTTCGATTAGGACTACCTCACCCCGGATGGCCCACCCCAAATGGGGTGTTACCTTCTGCCGGCAAGCAGTATTAAGGCATTGCCCAGAGGGATTTCTGTCCCTTTTTTTTTTTTTCTTTGCGGCTTCGGCCTTTCTCACTGGTTGAGTTTGTCTTGCTGCTGTGATCCCAACCTACGATCCCAGCGTGTTACTGAGACAAGCAGATCTTCTGGATCATCGGGCCTTCAGCACAGATTGTGACTACTGAGACTTCCAGTCTTGTGGACTGAGCATTTCTCTGGATTCTCAGCCTCTCTATTGTGGTGCAGCTACTGTTGGGATCCTTGAACTCTGTCACGTGCGCAACTCAATAAATTGTACTAGCTATATATTTTCCCTGTTGCTTCTGTTTCTTTAGAGAGCCTCGACTAATACCGATTTTGGTACGGATTGGTTCTACGGACAACAGAATTTAAAGGATGAAGTTCTTTATTGGGCTTGGTAGTTTATGGAGCCAGATCTCCAACTCAATGAAGTCTAGAGTTACTGAAGGTTTCCCTGGTGGCATGAAGAGGAATGATAATCCTTGATGCAAACTATTTGATATAATTATGAAAATAGATCNACCCGGGTTCGATCCCCAGCACCCACATGGAGGCCGAGAACCGTCTGAAACTCCAATTCCAGGAGAACTCCAGTTCCAGGGGAATCCGACACCCTCTTCTGACCTCCGCGGCATTGCATGACACGGGTGCACAAACCTGCATGCAGACAGTACATTGATACACATACAGAAATAAATAAAATTAAAAAAATAAACATTGGGACCTGAGGGGTGGAGAAGAGAAGAAAAGAAATGGAAATCAGTAGAGTGGCAAACCGGAAAGGCCCTCTGCACAGGATCAGAGAAGGCAAATGGATGCTCTCTGTAATCCTTAGGTCAGGAAATCGGCAGAGTGGCAAACCTTAGAGGTCTTCTGCACAGGAACAGGGAAGATAGATGCTCCTCAGGTCACGAAAAGAAAGAGATTCTTGTGTCTTATTTGATTAATTTCTTCGCCGCCTTTGTGACCACCCACTTCAGGAACTGAACCTACTGGAGGTGGAGTCCTGCAGACAACCTCTCAGATTCACAGAAGGCACAGGACCATTGTTGGCACACTTTTGGGTTACACTGTTACCAGTCAACCAGCTGTATATACAATTGTGACCTTTAAAAGTAATTGTAGGGGCTGAAGAGATGGCCTAACGGTTAAGAGCGCTGACTGCTCTTGCAGAGGACCTGGGTTCGATCCCCAGCACCCACATGGCGGCCCAGAACCATCCGAAACTCCAATTCCAGGAGAACTCCAGTTCCAGGGGAATCCGACACCCTCATCTGACCTCCGCGGCATTGCACGACATGGGTGCACAAACCTGCATGCAGACAGTAGATTCATACACATACAGAAATAAATAAAAATTTAAAAATTTTTAAAGTAATTGTATATTTTATTTGCTAGACATCCTACGCATTCTAGAACCAAGGTAGCATCATACAATACTCTTCAATAAAATCTATGTACTGCCCTATAAAAATGGTGAGCAATAAAGATACACATAAGTGTTTAAATGGGAAAGGGTTATATCTACTCCCTACATAGCACTAATTGAAAGTGCCTTAGAACAACTTTGTTGGTATCACACTGACACTTTATAACAAAGTAAATAGTCAACCATGAAATGAAGCATGGTATAAATATAAAGTGATTGATTAGGAGAACCCCAGTCCCATAAGTGCATGTAACTGACAGAATTTTTCTCAATTACAAATAAAAGCATAAATAGTAATTACCCAAAGGAGAAAAAGAGAAATATATACCTGAAGTTGGAACCTGAACTGGACTTCCAGTTCCCAAGAGAGTGACCCACAGAACATTTTGAAGGACATTGATGCCTGAGAGTACCAACCAACTCACCGCCCCAGATGTTCCCAGGGATATGCCAACAAGGATAACTTCCTGGTAGATGCAGCAGATTACACTCTTTTCTTTGTTACAAAACAAGCTACACAAACAAAGATGGAATGAATAAAGTAAAAATTATGAGCTTTCTAAAAAAAATGAGTAAAAATTAAAGATCCAAGTTTTAGTAAACCATAGGAAACATCATACAAGAAATTAGAAAATGATTTGATGCAAATGAAAAGTAAACCAAGTCAGCTTCAATCTCACAAAGATCTGCCTGCATTAGAGTAATGCACCTTGCCTAGTTTTCAAGTGCTTATTTTCCAAAAAGTGAATGTTTCATATAAGTAAACTGAACTTCTGTGTTAAGAAATTATTGTAAAAATTTAAAATTAAATATAAATTTAGGATTTAGTAAATGAACTCATTTTATATTGCAAATTATACTTGCAATAACAAATTGAATGTTGAACTAAGAGTAAATGTTTACAATCTATATAAGAGATAAACTGCTCATTTAATTAATACCTACACCTCATAAAACTTATATAAAGTTTATAGTTAATCTGCAAAAAGGTAGATATTTGCCTTCCCATAAAAGAAATGCTTAAAAATTAAAAGCAAATGGAGATATAATTTCTCAGCTTTACTATTAGTCCATTCCTCACTTATTTTTACCACATAAAAATTGGCCCAAAACACAAACTTTACAATATACCACATGAGTCTGGTGAATATCATATGAATGTATTTAATTTAATTAATTGCTAAGACAAAAGTTCAGAAAATTTGGAGATGCTTCTTTAACTAGGATGAGTGTATGTAAAATACATACTAAATCCAAGAATAAGACAAAAATTCACATTACATTTGAAGTTCTATAAGCAATCCAATGCACCATTAGACCAGAACAGACAAGAAAGACTGGAGAAACATGTTAATTATGTCTGGTGGAGGATGGGGAAGAGGAGGTGTACTTAACAAATCCAAAGATGCATGAAAAAAGGATATGGAAATCTACCATTTTGTAAGCTAATTGAAAAATTCAATTAAAAATGTCTGAAATAATTATTTTCCATAACAATTTTGTTTGAGCCTTACAGTTCACAGAACTTTTCTACATCTGAAGCATAATGAAAATTTCCAGAGAAGAATCTTCTATAAGTAGAAGCAATCTCCATGCATCCTATCTCTACTGCTTTCATTTGGGGATGGAATGTGCAACAGTACCTATAGCCCAGAGACTTTACCCAGGCTCAACCATTAGTAATGTACCCTTTTTGATGAAGGTCTAAAGTAGTTCTAACTTTTTAATGTATAAAACTGCTAAAAATCAGTTAAATATTGTTTTGTACTTAGATAACTAAGTTATCAGGGAGGGGAGCATTATTTAAGGCTCATTATTGTGATCTTGATGCCCATACTATATTAAATAGATACTTTATTTGATAGCTAGAAATCAAATCATTTAAATCCCAGAACTAATTTTGTTTCCCATATTTGCTCTCTCAAATGTACTTAAGTATTCTTAAGTGTTCTCTACATGTACAAGAAAATAACTCTTCAGACATTCAGTTCAGTATATACTAATATACATATGCAAATATTTATAAACACAGGAATTATAAGCTGTAATATATATCAACCAACTTAATTTATGGAATATAATGTCTTTAAAATGAACACATCTTAGTCAGGTGGAGATAGGATTCAGACCATACCTGTGGGAGAATTAAAAGAAGGAAAATACATATGAATAAGAACATGCCTATTCTTTTCAGCTCACAGCTTGTATTGGAAATATAGTTCATACAAATAAATAGTAGATTCCAAGTGTTTCATGAATGTGCATTTTCTTTCCTTCTTTCTTTTTTCTTGATGAAGTGTTTGGTCACCAGAAGGAAGGAAGATCAGAGGAGAAGAGAACAAAGTTGTTTGGCTCCCTCTAAGAGAGTGCAATTGACCCTTCTGTGTTTATCCTGGTCAGTCTTTCCTGGGTTGAGCTACTCTTTCCACACCAACAGGAATGATGTTCTTCTCAGTTTGCTGAATTATTCCAGAATCCCTGTCATAAAAAGCCAAAGCACACTGAGATAAGCTGCCCGGGGATCCCTGAGCCCACTGCAGTTGACACCTAAAATTAACTATTACAGAATTGAAGGTGTAACTAGTCATATCTGATTAAGTTTGGTATCTACTCATCACATGTCACACACTATACTGAGCACGATAGTAAATCATCTAGGTTCATCAACCCAGCTAAACATTGCCATGCCTTGTTAGTATCAAGGGATCTTGTAAATTGGAAAAGAAGAAACTAGAAATGTCAGCATCCACTATACCTGGTAAAACAGGAGAGAATTCCCTAATAAGATCATAGACCTTACTCATCATTCTATATTTGTTCAGCTAAGGACTGAAAAGCACTGAGGAGGAACTTTCCAGCAGCTACATTATGTGTGGGCAAAATCTAAAGTAAAGCAGTGACATAGGATGTAAATGTACCTGTTGGCCAGTTATTGTTCAATAGATCTTGGAAAGACAAGAGGCTTACAGTGAAATCTTGAAGTTCAACTGAGGAACAGTTCTAATACAACCAGTTGAAGGAAACATCTGCTCAACAAAGCTGCACATCAGACTTCAGATGTTACCGTCCATACCCCATGCTAGTTGCAGAGAATGTCTGCTCCTTTGAATCAAAATCTACCCCTAGTTTCTCCCTTTGGAGTGTGAAGGGGCAAGAAATCTGACAGCCAACCTGGATACCCATGGTTAAGAGAGGTGTGTCCATGTCTTCTGCCTGCTTCCTTGAGTCTATTCTAGGACTTTACTGAACAAAACTTTATGAATTTTCCTCCTGCTTCCACAGACAAGCATACCTGCATGCAGTAGTACTCACCTTTGCCCTACTATGTAGCCAGGATCTGACCAGCAATTATCCACACTAGCATTCACTTCTGCTGTACTGGGATAGCTTGTCCGTCATATTGTCAGGGGCTTTATCCGATTCCTTAGTTCTTTTCCTTTTGAAATCATAAAATGAAAATTAGACCTTTTGTATACAAGTCATTTTGTTCATTTTTCATATCTTTTTTATTTGTTTCTTTGTATTTTACATAAGGTAGTTAGGCTTATTTGACAATCCCCCCACACTTCTGATGAGCTTATCCAGTGTTTTGATTTATCGTTTCTAATATTTTAATTTTCATTGCTGGTATTTTCTTTGATCCTTATTTAATAATTTTCCTGTCAAGTGCCTCCACTCCTCTGCTTTACCTTTATTAAGATATGTTTTCCTTTTTTTATTAATTTTATTTATTTTTGTATGTGTATGAATGTACTGTCTGCATGCAAGTCTGTGCACCCGTGTCGTGCAATGCCGCGGAGGTCAGAAGAGGGTGTCGGATTCCCCTGGAACTGGAGTTCTCCTGGAATTGGAGTCCCAGACGGTTCTCGGCCGCCATGTGGGTGCTAGGGATCGAACCCGGGTCCTCCGCAAGATCGGTCGGCGCTCTTAACCGCTAGGCCATCTCTCCAGCCCCGAGATATGTTTTCCTTTTAAGTATCTGCTGACTGATGGCTTCATCTGGTTCCTCTCTCAGGACCTGTTTTCCGCACTGCCTCTTTGTCTCGATTTTAAGTACATCACAGGGAGACTGGACTGTGCCATCTACCTGATTTGTGGCTGGATTTTATTCTCACAGGTGCTTGTGTTACTGGGATTCACTTTTTTTTTTAGCCTTATGTAAAATTTCATTGAAATTTTGTGTATTTCATACAGAACATCTCAATCAATCTTAATTCTCTTCAACACATAAAAATTATACATAGGGGAATCGTGTTATTTTGATACATGTATACATTGTATAATGTTCAAATCAGAATAAACATATCTATGTCCTCAAACATTTACCTTTTTTTTAATTTTTGTATGTGTATGAGTGTACTGTCTGCATGTAGGTCTGAGCACTTGTGTCATGCAACGCCGCGGAGGTCAGAAGAGGGTCTCGGATTCCCCTGGAGCTGGAGTTCTCCTGGAATTGGAGTTACAGATGGTTCTTAGCCGCCATGTGGATGCCGAGGACCGAACCTGGGTCCTCTGCAAAAGCAGTCGGTGCTCCTAACCGCTAGGCTATCTCTCCAGCCCCACATTTACCTTTTTTTTGCAATGATGAAAACATTCAAATTCTTTCTTCAAGGATTTAGAAACTATGCAGTGTGCCAGTGCAACCTTGATCAGCCGTACTGAGCAGCAGTGTACCAGATCTCTTTCTCCCTAACCATGGCTGAGTGCTCTCTGATCAACCTTTCCCCATCCTACCCATCCCAGCCCCTGATAACCCTGTTCTTTTACCTTCTATGATGTAATCTTTCTTCACTTCCACATACATGAAGCTATGTGTTTCTTTTATATCTGGCTTATTTCAGTTAATAATGACCCAGAGTACCATCCATGTTGGCACAAATGATGAGATTTGATCTTATTTTACAACTAATTTGCACTGTTTTTTATTATTCATGCACCATCTGATAGGCATTTGGGTTGGCTCCATTTCTCAATGTTGTAAATAGTGCTTCAGTAAACATGGAAGTAGAAGTGTCTCCAACACAGTGTTTGAATTCCCTTGGACATATCCCCATACTGAATCATGTGGTAGCTCTTTGGTAATTTTTTATTTTTTAATTTTTTATTTTTTTTAAAAACTAAAATTTCCTTTTTTTAATTTATTTTTATTGATGCTTTGTGTATTTTATACATCATTTTCCAATTCAGTTCAGGCATATTTCCCTTTCGCTTCCACCCCTACCCCACCCCACTACATCCCAGATCATGCATTCTGACATAACTATCCTGCATCTTTCTCTCAGATTTTTTTTTTCATTTTTAGCAATAAGTGATAATTTATGAGTACAAGCATCCTTCATGTAAAACCAATTTGCAGGATGTTGTGCCCAAACCCACACAGCCCATGGGTCCCACCATCTAGCGGCCGGGGGGGGGGGGCTTGTATGTTCAATCAAATTGATCAAATGAGTGTCCAGTCTATATTGCTGTAGTTTCACCATTCACCCAATCGCAGCCCTTACATTCTACCATGCCCCCTCTTCCGCAGATTGTTCCCTAGGCTTAGAAAAGCGGCACAGGTGGATGAGAAGCAAAACAGTCTACTTCCTCTGGAGCTGTTGTCTTGGATTCTGGTCAATTCCGGCTGTTTCCTTTCATGGGCTGACAGTTTGTCCAGGAATAACCTTTTGATCCTACTATGAAGCACAAGCAATTAGAATATAGGATTTAAACAGCACTAATAGTTAATGGTAGGTTACTTTGGTATGGACACATATGTTTGGATGGTATGTTAATCCATGAATACATTTTTTCTGTTGAATATGACAGGGTCTTACTGTGGCTTATAACATCTCTTAACCATTAAGAGGGTGTAAAGCTTGTGGCATCAGCCGTGGGTTATTCTCCAAGGAGAGAGCCAATAGCCAATTTAGATTTGGGATATACAAGATGTGGCTGCCTCTGCTGCACAGTATTTCCAGGCAGGTGAGGTGTAGCTGGTGCTGACGGTGGAGTCTTGCTTGACTCAAGGAGACCCGTATTTGCTTTATTGGTTTAGTGGCCTTTGGTAACACTCTCTGGTATTCCAGAGTGCGGCATCCACCTGCGAGTCTGCCACACCCACTCCAGTGTCGCTTGTGTGAAAGTAATATGAGAAATATATTCAAAACAGGCGGGGGAGATGTTCCTGCGGGGCTGGACCCCCGGAGTCCCTGGCAGAATACCCGGCTAAGATCACCCCAAGATTGAGATGCTTCCTAGGATATTACGTTTTTCTGGTGTTGGACTTAGCATAAACTGAGCACATAAAGATCTTTTCTTAAAGCCAGCTTATAGATACAAAATAAACTTTTGAATTGTCAAGAACTGGCAATAAAATGCCTCTCTTGGGCACAGGGCTTTTTCCTGGCAGCAAGAATTTTCTGCAGATCCAAAGTAAAAAACAGACCTTTCTCCTTAACAAACAATGTAATGCAAGCTGTTAATATATATGGAAAGGTTAAAACTTGCTTCAGATCAAGAAAACAAATAATTGCATGACAGTAATGTTCTTGCCTTACATGAATGTCCTTAAGGAAAACAGATTCCAGTGGTAAAAATGTATGATAAAAAGCATCCTCTTCATTAAAGTTTAAAACAAAAATTCCCCTTAAAACCTAAAAATAAAAGAATTCTCTTTTTCCTCTGGTCCCAGACAAATAGGTAGATAAGACATTCCTCTTGTTAAAGCTGGATTTTAACACTCCCCAGTAAAGCAAGACAGAGGCTAAGTCTCCCTTACACCAGCCACTTATCTGACAAAAAAACAAAGCTGTTAGCTGGAGAAAACAGTGGGACAGCTCTTGGTTCTCAGTAAAAATTTAAACCTTAGATTAGCAGTCAGAGTTAGAAAAACTAATAGCTAACTTAGGACTATATGAATAAGGTTTTTACTTCAATAGAACTTAAAAGCAACTATTAACTTTAGTATGTATTTACTCTAGCCTCAGAATGGAGACATAAGACCAATATCTGCTGTTAAAGAACTTTGTAGTTACTACTCTGTGAGCTATAACTTTTCAATTATGACTTGTAAACTATTGATGTTCCCTTTTTGTTATTTCCTCAGTAAACGTTGTCTTAAGGTTTCTACATTTTACTTCAAAGAAAGTTTATTTCCTAACCAAACTTTGTGATGTTTTAGTTTCCTGCTCTGAGTGCTCTGAGCTTTTCAGTTAATGTGTAAATCTTGACTTTTTTTACCTACCTATGTAATTGGAAAGCTTTGCCAAAATCCTTTGTTCTGCCCTCTCCCAAAGACCACTATATATTCACTGCCCCTGTTCAATAAAGTTGCTGTAGATCTGGAAAACTTCCCTTAGTTTTTCATTTCTACACGCCGTTCAATCTTCACTGTGTTTTTCCTGCCAAGAGGACTCTACAGAAATCCACGACCCCCCGAGGAGAGCTAGCCGGTAGCAGGCAGCCGGAAACGGTCGGCGACACCAGAGGCCATCTGTACACTTGCATGTGTGGTCTCAATACTTCTTTCCCATGTTAACATCAGGTCTTCAGCAGCAGGGCCTTATCGCCTCTCTTCTTGCAGGTATGGGATTCACTTTTGATCCTAGCAGGTTTGCTTCCTCTTTATGCTAAGGTGAGTCTACTTCATTTCTCCTTTATTCTAGAATATATCCCTGATTAGACACCATGCTCCTTGTTCTTAACTCATAGCCATAATTGCTTCCCAACTTCATGACAAAGCATGCCTTCTAATATTTCTTCTTATCTCTTAAGGCTACAGTCATCACTGCCTTGTAGAGCTCCAAACAATTTAAGTCCAGTCCACAGCCCAGACAGATGCTATCTTGACTGCCAAACCTTCCCTAATTTCTGAGTATCACAGACTTGAACATGATCTCCCGTGTGGCTCTCTGTCTTCTGGTATTTTGAAGATATCAGCTTCTCCAGTTTTCTGACCTTTTACTTGCCCAGAGCCCTAGGGATCAACTTCCTTGTGCCACAGCAGGCAAATTCCCCAATAGGTAGCTTGGGCCAATATAGTCCTCTATTTATGGGCCCCTTGGTGTCAAGGATCATAGAGCCACACTACCTGTCATTCAATACGTAAGTGAAATTTTCCCTCAGATTTCAATTTCTTCTGATATAAGAGGGTTTATGATCCATAAACAGATATACATTAGATATTGATCATATATAGATCTTCATCAGAATTGCATGCTAGAGTTTCTCCATTTCCCTTAAATGCTTGAACTCTTAATTTCCTTACATACGACTATTCATTTTTCTTCTTTTGAACTATTCATTTTTCTTTAAAATTGTAATATTACTAATAATTTGGGGAACCATCATCAGCATTAACAATATTAATGATAAAATTATATACTAAATTATTAAACCCTAAAAATGCCAGACATCTTGTGTGTTACACCACATGAATTTCCTATTGTCCCTTAACTGGAAATTTTTAAACTTTTTTATTTTATTTTATTTATTTTGTATGTGTATGAATGTACTGTCAGCATGTAGGTTTGTGCACACGTGCCTCAGAGGTCAGAAGAGGGTCTCAGATTCCCCTGGAACTGGAGTTCTCCTGGAATTAGAGTTACAGATGATTCTTAGCCGCCATGTGGGTGCTGGGGATCAAACCTGGGTCCTCTGCAAGAGCAGTCGGTGCTCTTAACCGCTAGGCTATCTCTCCAGCCCCTTAACTGGAAATTTATAAGGGAGGTTATAGACCTGCCTTGTAATTGTCATTTTAATTATAAAAGAAATAAAATACTGTGAAATAAACCACTAAATTATCATCTTCAACTCTGTATCCAGGAGAAAAACATGGGCTGTCTATTCTTAAATATCAAAGTTCATATCCTTGCCTCTAATATCACTCAAGAATCCTGATATTACATTGAGAGAGGACACCTTAGTAATTAGTGTTCAGTAAAGAGGTTTTTAGAAAGAAATTTGTGAAAGTCATAAAACAGAAGCATGACTTTAATTAATATTTGCAAGCAGCACGAAATGAGAACAAAACAAATATTTCTGCAAATATTTCATAGCTAAGAAGGAACCAAGAAAAGAAATAAGCTTAGTAATTCATGCAAAGAAGGGTGAAATTAATGACTATAAATAACTCAAAGTTTAAGTGAATTTCTTATTTGGCTTTTAAAGGAAGATGCAGGGAATACAAATCCCTAAAATTGGATGCAGGCAAAAAACTAGTATGAGATTTCTCAGTTATGAAAGATTAGCAAGGGTCTGCTCGATGGTTACTTAAAATTATTAGGGAATTAACTGCCATCTTTGGGGATTAAGACAGCTTTAGAAAAGTCAGTCATTTTGGCAGGACTTTTAGGAGGAAATGAGCCTTGAATTATAAACGATGAACTACTGGTTCTGTGCCCTGCAGCCAAATGGCCACTCACTGACCTGGGACAGATCATTTCTCCTCTTGGGTCCTCTCTTCTTCCATCTGCACAAGCTCCATCTCGGAAATGCTTTTTAAATCTAAATGCTCATTATAAGTGTATTTTATCAATGAAATGAGCAGAAATTATGAAATAATTTCAATATAAATTAAGTCAATCAACTAAGTGTACATTACCTAAACAAATTATGTTGCAGTACATTCATTATAGATGACTAAGGTTTAAAGCTCAAATTCATATGTCTGAAATATAACCACTAAATACATATGTAAATGGGGTCAATGCAAAAGCACAGCTCTCACCTCAAAAGGAATGAGAGATGGTTTACTCTGGAGCCAGATATGAGTGACCATGGTGGGAACACAGATTTAGGTGACTCCAAATTCCATGATCCAGTGTAGAAGCAGTTCCATGACGTTTTTATGGAAATAGAGTAAAGAATGGCACTGATCAAGGCACTTTTCAAATACATTGGTAGAAACATTAAGTGGATGGTACCAGCAAAGTGGAGAAATCCCAGCTATATGCCCAGAAGCTGTTTAAACACCCAGCCTTTTTGTTGTTGGAAGTTAAGTTTGTGTGAATGCATTCCAAAAGATTATATCTGTTAATCACAGGATGTTTGGTCAGACATAGTGCTGGACAAGAAATGGCCAATTTATCCCAGGATAAATTGTCATGAGGATATAGAGCTACAGCATTCCAAACACTTCAGTTTATTGAAGTTTTAATTGGTTGATTAGCCTTGAGGAAGGTTCAGTTTGAACACAGATGTTTTTTGAGGCATTATCATTTATGCTATTTGGAAGTGGGACAGAAATCACATTAGTGAGTTATGTGATTTCTAACCTTGAGGGAAGAACAATCTTTTCAGAGATTGATGCGCTAAAGGGTTAACAAGTTTCCTGTGATTGCTTTGTTGTACAAGTGAGATGTCTCTGACAAACTATTCTGTCTGTTCATCAGAAGCCAGTTAGCATCCAGCAAGTGGGCCCTCACCAAGTCATCAAGTCTATGTTGTTGGCTTGCCAGCTCACAGAACCAGTTATTAAGCAACTTGGTATTCTTAAGTTGTCCAGTGTCAATAAACATGTACATGCAACAGACTAAAACACACACACACACACACACACACACACACACACACAGAGAGAGACACACACACTCCGCACAAACAAAACTGTTAACATTGAACATCCTTGGGTCTTAAGTCAATCTCACAACTAATCAAGAGAAAACAAGTAATGGGTCCCCACAGCATCAATGCTCCTTGAAAGGTACTTTAATTACATTTGAATGAAGTTTTCTCGGTGGAACTTTTGCTAAATGGCTACTCAAATGACAAGCAGAAATGATGTTTATAAGAACAAAGCAGAGTCTGGACCATCAGAACAGCCCCTGCACTCACTGAAGGGGAACCTCGAGCTCTGTCAATTTGCTTACTAAAATTTTTGTGTGTGATTTAAGCTTGTTTTCACACAGAAATAATGTCACTATAGTGACATCGTTTTTATTTATTTAAAATTATTTATTTCATGACTGCTCAATAGCTGCATCTCACAAGTCTATTGTGTCAAATATGCATAGAAAACAGAAAATCATTGTTATCAGATATAAAGTACTGCACATACTGACTTAAATGTTAAAATAGCATTTAGTAATCCTCTATCTCCTTTCCTCAATCAGTATAAAACATTGCTATTTCATTTGGCTATTCATTTTTTGTTTACATCTGCCTTTGATTTACAATAGAAATAAGATATGAGTGTCAGTAATACACTTAATTCTGATTTGGAGAAAATTATAAATTAGCAATGCATAAACATATCTATGCATACAAACAATAATTTACAGGACTATAATGGACAATAATACAAACTCAGTACAATATTTTTATTTTTATTGAAAATTACATGTAAATTACCTTAGATTGTATTTTCCTAATTTGCATATCAAATTCATGACCTTAGAATAAGTTTACCATTATTATTTTCCAGGTACTGTGTGTCTGTGTGCATTTTGCGTTTGTGCAGGTACCTGTGTGTATGTGTGCATGTGTGTGTGTGTGTGCAGACAGGCATAAAGGGTGGGGTGGCTTGGAAGCCAGAACTGTGCAAAGGGTGAGTGTAAGTGAATAGAAATATCAGTGACCATGGTAGGGGAGTTGATGACTGCTGCTAGACCCTGAAGGAATTGGAAAGCAAGATTAAGGAGTTAAGAGTGCTCACCTCACAGAGCCATTTGGAGTTGTTGACATTTCCAAGATAGTGAGAGATGTCAATTGAATTGTTTCAGGGAATGAAAATACACTTCAGCTTTGTAAGTGAAGAAATTTGCAACAGAACTAAAGGTTGAAGAAAGCAAGGACCCATAGGGCAGGGGTAGATTCGATTTTTTCCTAAGACATAGTGGGCAACATCTGTGGTTTTCTCCCATGTGACCTCTTTCTGGTGGGCCTGGCAAGCTGTCTAGAACCCCAACCATAGCCTACATAGTTCCAGATGATTCTGATTAGCTGTCTCCCTGGCAATTGGTCCTGGACAACTGCCCTTTGCTTTTACTTGTCTATTGCTCTTTCACAGAGATTGCCGAGTCCCTCTCCCCATAGTAATACAGTGCAGACTCTCATTCCCCCAATTCCTAGTTTCCAAATGAGTTGTTGAAAGCACAGTGATCTGAATAGAAAATGCAGCCCCATCCAGGCTGGCCAAGTCATTTTCGGAGGTGTCTTTCCACACCCTTCAGCTCAGCACAGGGACAATCCCTCGACACCAAGATTCTTCCACAATGATCCTCTGAAAAAGATTGACTTCAGGTTTTAAAATTTCCACAACTAAGGGAAGGAGAATCACCTTTGTCCAGGGACTAGTTCCCTGAGATGTAATCTAATTCCAGTGGGGAATCCTAAACACAGGTATATAAGAGCACTAAATGTGCTAAGTGATTCTGTGTGTGTGTGTGTGTATGTGTGTGTGTGTGTGTGTGTGTGTGTGTGTGTGTGTACTTACAAATATATGTATTATATTTACAAAGAAGAGGGAAGGAAATTGTGATGGGAGGGGGACATGGGGGGTAATCAAGAGTGGGAGGGGTGGAAATAACACAAATACTATATTCATGTATGAATTTCTCAAAACTAATTAAAGGCAGCCTTAATAAACTGTGGACTTTATATTTTAAAAACGCCAGAACTCAGCCCACACTCAGCTTGAAACTCCCATAGAATGTTTTATCCTTTTGTATCTTCTCCTTTAACCATTTGATAAACTGTTTTGCCACACTATATACATTATTATATTGGACATCTTTTTTTTTCTTTTTCTTCGCCCCCTTGAATCCCAGTAGTAAGTTCTGCGTAGAATAAATCCTTTATTTTCATTTTATTTGACATGTAGTAGTTATATTAGTTATTTTTCTCTTGCTGCTATAAAATATGAAACCAAATCAATTTAAGGAAGATAGGATTTATTCTGGTTTGCAGTTGCAGGGGACCCAGTCTGCTCATCACAGCCGGGAAGACACAGTAACAGGCAAGCATGGTGTCAAAATCAGAAAGCTAGCTGACCACATTTTCATCCACACACAGAACGGGGGGAGAGAGAGAGAGAGAGAGAGAGAGAGAGAGAGAGAGTAGGGTGAGGATAGAAACTCTCACACCCACCACAAGTGACATACTTCCTGGTAAAGGCTCCATAACTTTCCCAATAGCACCAGCACTTGGTTAAGTGTTCTCATTCAAACTACCAGAGGAGGTGTTTAAGAAATCTTGAATAAAAGTGAAAGCAACTGTCATAAAGGATTTAATATGTCAGAAACTAGTTTTACTTGCCTTATTTAACTGTGCTTTTTATTGAGACAGTCTCCCTATGAAGCCCAGCTTGGTATTGAGTTTCATAAACCTTCTGCCTACATCTTCTCAGTGCTGATATTACAGCCTAGATCACTTCATGTTTCTGTAAAAATTGAATGAAGAGATTATGTAGCTTGTCCAGGAAACCAAGAAAAGTCCAATGCAAGTAGGTTCAGGTTGAGTTAGGGAAAGCATTTATTGAGGCTGAATGGGAAAAGAACCTGGCATTTCCCATGCCTTCAGTGACCAGGGCTCACTGCATTGTATCTCTGCATAAGCTAACCATCTTATAACTTATGAAGAGCTCAGAATACAAAGCTAATATCCTTCTTTACAGGTGCATCCTTAACGACCTCAATTCTTTCCAAGGTGCACATTGATTCTCACTACATCTCAATAGCAACATTTACTTGGACTAAAAGTGTAACACAGGGACCCTTAAGGGACATTCCAGAGTGAAATGAGAGCAGCTCTGGAACCGGAAAAAGAAAAATGACAAAAACAAAATATAAACAGAGTCTCTCATAAGGCTTCCAGTAGAAAATGTAGTTTTATCAAGACCTTGACTTTAGCTCAGGAAGACCAAATTCAGCCTTCTGACTCAAGACCAAAAGGTAATAAATCTGTGATAATTTTAGCAATGTTCTTAGTAATGATACTGTGTTTACAAAAGCCACCAGAGACTAATTCCAGAAGTTTCTGTGAGTGAATGGCAAAGGCAGAGGAGGTGATCAACTTTACCTTAAGCTGGTAAAGTCCAGTTTTAGCTAATGAACAGTAGCCAAACCATTCAGTGCACATGAAATTCTGATTCAAAGAAACAAACATTGCAAGCTTGAGAAAAACTTTTCAGATTCTTGGAAACAACATTTCTATAGTACCTATTGTTAAATAGAAACATTAGACTGTAAAAAATACAAAATAGATACTGAATCTGATTCTTGCTCTTCTTTTTTTAAATAGTTTTATTGAAGTAATGTGAGTTTCATACATCATTTCTCAGTCCAGTCTAGACTCATCTCGTCTTCCATGCTCCCCACCCGACCCGAGTTCATGCATCCTGCCATTCCTGCCCTACATCTTTTTTTTCTGATTCTTTTCAAAGTTTTTCAAAGCAGAGGATTATTGTCCTTGGGGGAACATTACTGTTTCAGTCCATTCCCTGTCTCAGTTCCTCTGTTGTTTTCCCTCCAACCTGTATTGCTTCAACATATGCATATATATGTCACACCTATACTAAAATTATATCATCTGACACAAACTGTCATTTCCATATAATATTTCAGGATTCACATTTTTCCTTTTTAAATTTATATTACTCTAAAATATACCTATGTATCCTCCACCCATATACCAAGATTGCAAAGTCTAAAAATAAGTGGAGGGTTAATTCTAGAGCTTGTTAAGGGATTTACATTATCAGAACACAGTTGCTTTCAGGGAAAGGGGTATATAACATTGATGTAGCTCACTTTGCTTTACAACTTGGTGCTTGGTGCTAGCATCCACAAATGAGGGATACCATTCATTGTTTGCTTTCCTGGGACTGTGTTACTTCACTTTACCATAGTATCTGCTAGTTCTATCCATTTACCTGCAATGTTCATGATGCCATCTTTCTTTACTACTGTATAGAACTCCATTGTGTAGATTTACCACATTTTCTCTATCCACTTGTTGGTTGCAATGCATTTGGGTTGGTACCACCTTTTCACTATTATGAAGAGAGCTACAATGAACACGGAGGTGCATCTATCTCTGTGGTAGGATGAGTCTTCTGGGTATATACCCAGGAGTGGTATAACTGGGTCAGGTGGTAAGCTCATCTTGAGTCCCCTCAGAGTTCCCCATACTGCTTTCCATAGTGGTTGTAGGAGTTTACATTCTCACCAGCAGTGGACAAATGTTGTTCTTTCCTCACAATCTCTCCAGCATTTGGTGTCATTTGTTTTCTTGATCCTAGCCAGTCTTATCAGAGTAAGATGATATATTAAAGTGGCTTTAATTTGCATTTCCTTAATTATTAGTGATGTTGAACATTTTTAAGATGTTTCTCAGCCATCTTTATTTCTTCATTTGTGAAGTCTCTGTTCAGCTCTTTACTCCATCTTTTGACTGAGTCATTTGTTTCCTTCTTTGTTTTTTGAGTAGTTTATATATTCTGGAAGTCAATATTCTGTCAGATGTATTGCTAGTGAAGGTTTCCTCCCACTCTGTGGGATTTCTTTTCACTTAACTGATTGTTTCTTTCACTCTAAAGAAGCTTTTGAGTTTAATGAGGTCCCACTTGTCAATTGTTGACCTCACTTTTCTTGCAGTGGCTGTCTGGTTTATGAAGTCTTCTCCTATGCCTATGTCTTGTATGTTGCTGCCAACTTTACTTCTATCACCTTCAGAGTTTCAGGTTTCATGTTGAGGTCTTTGATTCATTTGGAGTTGTTTTGGTACAGGGCAAGAGGTAGGGGTTTAATTTTATTCTTTTATATGTGGTGATCCAGTTTTGCCAACACCATTTGCTGAGGATGCTTTCTTTCCTCCATTGAGTCTTCTTAGCCCCTTTGTCAAATATAAGGTGGCTGAACTTGTATGTGCTCAAGTTTGGATCTTCAATTTTGTTCCACTGGTCTACAGGTCTGTTTTTGTGTCAGTATCAGGCAGTTTTTATGACTATAGCCCTGTAACATAGTTTGAAGTCTGGTATAGAAATCCCTCCTGTATTGCTCTTTTCACTAAGGGTTGCTTTGGCTATTCAGGATCTTTGATTTTTCCATATGAATTTAAGGTTTTTTTTTCCAAGTCTGTGAAGAAACTCATGGAGATTTTAATTAGGATTGCATTGAATCTGTATATTAATTTGGGTAGAATTGACATTTATTCTATATTAATTTTCCAATCCATGAGCATGGGATGTCTTTCATCTTCTGATGTCTTCTTCAATGTCCTTCAGGGGTTTAAAATTTTTGTTGCAGAGATCTTTGCTGTCTTTGGTTAGGTTTGTTCCCAGGTATTTTGTTGTGTTTGATGCTATTGTGAGTCAGGAAGTCTCCATATATTCCATCTTCAGTCACTTCTTGTTGGTATAAAAAAGGCTACTGATTTTTGTAAGTTAATTTTGTATCCTATCACTTTACTGAAAGTCTTGATTGTTTCTAGTTTTATGGTGGATTTTTTAGCATCCCTTAGGTAAACTATCATATCATCTACAAAAAGGAATAGCTTTACTTCCTCTTTTCCAATTAGCACTCCTTTAATTTCTGTTTGTTGTCGTATTGCCCTAGCGAGCATTTCAAGCACTATATTGAAGAGTAGTGGCAATAGCGGGCACCCTTGATTTGTTCCTGACTTTAAGGGAAATGCTTCCTACTTTTCTCCATTTAGGATGATGTTGGCTGTGGATTTGTTGTATATGGCTTTGATTACATTGAGAAATGATCCCTCCAGTCCAATTCCCTCTAGTACCTTAAACATGAAGTGATGCTGGATTTTGTTGAAGGCTTTTTCTGCATTGATTGAGATGATCATGTGGTTTTTGTTTTTCAATCCATTTATGTGTTTCATGATATTTATTGATTTATGTATTTTGAATTATCCCTGCATCTCTGGTATGAATACAACTTGGTCATGATTGATGATCTTTTTTATATGGGTCTGTATGTGGTTTGCAAGTATTTTGTTGATAATTTTTGCATCTATATTCATTAATGAGATGAGGCTGTAGTTTTTTGTTGTTGTTGTTTTATCTTTGCCTGGTATGGGTATTAGAGTGATGCTTGCTTCATAGAAGGAATGTGGGAGATTTCCCTCTCTTTGTATCCTTCTGAACAGTTTAAGAAGTAAAGTCTTCTTTAAATGTTTTATAGAATTTTGTTGTGTACCCATCTGGCTGGGCTTTTTTTAGTTTGGAGGTTTTTTAATACATCTTCAATTTTTTCAAATATTATAGGTCTGTTTAAACTTTCAATCTCTTCTTAGTTAAGCTTTATTGATTACCAGGATTTCAAATATTCATCCATTTCTCTTAGATTTTCAGGTTTAGTAGAGTATAGGTTTTTGAAGGATTCCCATATGATTGTCTGGATTTTTTCATTGTCTGTTGTGATGTTTCCACTTTCATCACAAATTCTATTGATTTGAAGTTTTTCTTTCTTTCTTTTGGTTAACTGTGCTAGAGGTCTGTCTATTTTGTTTACCCATTCAAAGAACCAACTATTGGATTCATTGATTCTTTGTATTGTTGTCTTTGTTTCTATTTCACTGATTTCTCCTCTAATTTTTGTTATTTCTTCCTGTATGTTGAGTTTAGGGTTCATTTGTTTTTGTCTCTCAAGTGCTTGTAACTGCAGTGTTAGATCATTAATTTGGGCTCTTTCTGTTTTTTTGTTTTGTTTTGTTTTGTTTGTTTGTTTTTTAACGTAGGTACCCAAGGTTATAAATTTCTCTCTTAGGACTGCTTTTAAATTATCCCAAAGGTTTTGTTGTATTGTATTGTCATTTTCATTTTGTTCCAGGAATGCTTTTTTTCTTTATTTCTTCCTTGACCCATTCATTTTTCAGGAGTGTTTTGTTTAGTTCTGGTAAGGGGTAGGGCTTATCCTGATGTTGGGATTGAGCTTTGTTGCTCTGTGGTCTGATAGAGTACATGAAATTATTTCAATCCTTTTTGTATTTGTTGAGGTTATTCTGTGTTCCAGTATGTGGTTGATTTTGGAAAAGGTTCATGTAGTACTGAGTAGAAAGTATATTCTCCACAGCTGATGCCACAAGCCTGCACCCTCTAATGGTCAGGAGATGTTATAAGCCACAGTAAGACCCTGTCATATTCAACAGAAAAAAATGTAAGTCATGGATTAACATACTATCCAAACATCTGTGTCTATACCAAAGTAACCTACGATAACAATTAATACTGTTTAAATACCTATATATCTAATTGCTTGTGATTCATTAGTAGGATCGAAAGGTTACTCCTGGACAAACTGTCAGCCCATGAAAGAAAACAGCCAGAATTGACCAGAGTCCAAGACAACAGCTCCAGAGAAAGTAGACTGTTTTGCTTCTCATCCACCTGTGCCCCTTGTCTAAGCCTAGGGAAAAATCTGTGGAAGAGGGGTCATGGTAGAATGTAAGCGCTGTGATTGGGGTGAACGGTGAACCTACAGCAATATAGCCTGGACACTCATTTGATCAACTTGATTGAACATCCCCCCTGGATGGTGGGACCCATGGGCTGTGTGGGTTTGGGCACAACTGCTTGCAAATTGGTTGTACATGAAGGATGCTTGTACTCATAAATTAT
>VZQC01003447.1:965409-1011430 GCA_009823505.1 Rhizomys pruinosus | reverse complement strand
GAGAGAGAGAGAGAGAGAGAGAGAGAGAGAGAGAGAGAGAGGAGTGAAGGGGCAAGGGAGAGAGGGTTTTGAACCCATAGTTATACTTTTTATTAGTTTCTCTGTCTCACTGTCTGGGGATAGTTGATCCTTTCTTCTGTCCTTTGAATTGCTTCGAGTATTTTCTAAAGGGTTGGTTTCTTGGACATGTATTCTTTCATCTTGTTTATGCCATGGAAGATTTTTCTTTCTTCTTCAACTATGACTGAAATTTTTGCTGGGTATAGTAATCTGAGTTGGGATCTAGAGTCATTTACTACTGGGAATATTTTGGTCCACATTCTTCTGACTTTCATAGTTTTCATTGAGAAGTCTGCTGTAATTCTTATGGGTTTCCCCTTATATGTAATTTGTTGTTTTTCTCTAGTTGCTTTCAGTATTTTGTCTTTGTTTCGGGCATCTAGAGTTTTAATTATGATATGGCACGGGGAGTTTATTTTCTGATCTTGTCTATTTGGTGTTCTATGTGCTTCTAGTATTTGGACTGGTTTGTCTTTTTTCAGTTTGGCAAAATTTTCTTCTATTATTCTCTTGAAGATTTGATCAATACCATTGTCTTGGTATTCTTCTCCTTTATCCCTATGATGTGGAGGTCTGGTCTTTTATTGATTTTCTTTTAGTTATTTCTATTCAGCTATTTTTTTTATTTCTAAAAGCATCTGTGAAAAGAAGGGCCAGATGAGAAATGGCAGGGAAAACAGTTTACTAACAAAAGAAAAGGAAAGAAAAGGAAGAACATTGTTTTACTAAGAAAAATAAATGAAGGCAAGCTTTAAAAAATCTACCCAGTGTGCATTATAGTGTATTTTTTTACTTTTTATGCTTTTATTGATATTTTATGTATTTCAGCATCATTTTTCAGTTCAATTTAGGCATATTTCCCTTTCCCTTCCCCCCACTCCACCCCAGATCATGCATTCTACCATAACTGTCCTGTGTCTTTCTCTTAGTCTTTTTCTTATGTTTAGGAATTCATATTTTCCTCCATTAACTTTATATTACTCTAAAATATGGATACATACACCCATATACAGTAATTACAGAGTCTGAAAATAAGTGGTGGGTGGATTCTAGAGCCCCTTGAGAGACTTACATTATAAGAACATAGTAGCTTTCAGATATACAGAAATATAATAATAATGTTTTTTAGCTTGCCTTTCAACTGGGGATTTGGTGTTAGCATCCACAAATGAGGGAAACCATTCACCATTTGTTTTTCTGGGACTGTGATACTTCACTTAGCATAATGGCTTTGAGCTCCATTCATTTACCTGCAATGTTCATGATGTCATCTTTCTTTTTTTTTTTTATTTATTTTCGTATGTGTATGAATGTACTGTCTGCATGCAGGTTTGTGCACCTGTGTTGTGCAATGCTGCGGAGGTCAGAAGAGGGTGTCAGATTCCCCTGGAACTGGAGTTAAAGACAGTTCTCAGCCGCCATGTGGGTGCTGGGGATCGAACCCGGGTCCCCTGCAAGAGCTGTTGGCACTCTTAACCACTAGGCCATCTCTCCAGCCCTGATGTCATCTTTCTTTACTGCTGAATAGTACTCCATTATGTAAATGTACCACATTTTTGTCATGCACTTGTCTGTTGAAGGGCATGTGGGTTGGTTCCAGTTCTTCCCTATTGTGAAAGGAACTGCAGTAAACATGGATGTGCATGTTTCTTTGCAGTAGGATGAGTCTTTTGGGTATATGCCAGGAATGGTATCACTGGGTCAAGTGGTAGGCTCATTTTTAGTCTTTCAAGGGTTCTCCACAATGCTTTCCATAACAGTTGTACAAGTTTACATTCCTACCAGCAGTGAATGAGTGTTCCCCTTTCCCCACAAACTCTCCAGCATTTGGTGTTTTTTGTTTTCTTGATCTTAGCCATTTTTATCAGAGTGAGATTATATCTGAGAGTGGTTTTAATTTGCATTTCCTTAATTATTAATGATGTTGAACACTTTTTTTGGTCACGACACAGATTGAAGTAAAGCAACACAAGTTGCCACTTCATCCCAAAGTGGTGTTTTTACTCTGCCCCTTCTTGACAGATCAATGATGAACACTTTTTAAGATATTTCTCAGCCATCTTTAATTCCTCACTGGTGAAGTCTCTGTTCAGCTCTTTACTCCATCTTTTGAGTAGGTCATTTGTTTTCTTCTTTGTCTTTTAAGTAGTTTATATATTCTTGACATTAATGCTCTGTCAGATGTATCACTGGTGAAGATTTCCTCCACCTCTGGGTTTTCTCTTCACTTCCCTGATTGTTTCTTTCACTCTACAGGAGCCTTTGAGTTTGATGAGATCCCATTTGTTGACTGTTGAATTTAGTCCCTGAGCAGCTGCTGTCTGATTTAGAAAATCCTTTCCTATGCCTATACTTTGTAGTGCATTTTAATTTGAGCCTTTTTTTTCTTTCTCTTTTGTATTTTTTTTCCTCATTAGATGAAAAACATTACTATGTCAAAGAAAGAACATTGGAAATGGATGTGGTTGCTAGTTCCTATAATTCCGGCACTTGTGAGTCTAAAGGAGGAAAATTGCTATGAGTTTACATGAGTTTAAGACTCGTCTAGGGTATTTAGTGTGTTCCATACCAGACTGGGTTACACACAGAGAGCTATCTCAAAAATCAAAATGAAGGAATGAAGGAAAAAAGGAAGAAAAGAAGGTGGGAAGGAAGGAACAAATGAATAAAGAAAAGGAGAGAAGGAAGGGAGGAACAAATGAAGGAAAGAATGAAGAAACCAAAGAAAGGTTTAAAATAAAAATAAAGAGAGAAAGAACAGAATGACTATGATAAAACAAAAATCTGGTAGTTTTGTTGATACCATTGCCTCTGAATAGGTTTAGGTTATATATGACTGTGTAATTTTAAAATATAAACAGAGATCATTAAGTGGTGAAACTACAACAATATAGACTGGACACTCATTTGATCAACTTGATTGAACATACAAGCCCCCCCCCCCTGCTGGATGGTGGGACCCATGAGCTGTGTGGGTTTGGGCACAACTGCTCGCAAATTGGCTTTACATGAAGGATGCTTGTACTCACAAATTATCACTTATTGTTAAAAAAATGAAAACAAAACAAAACAAAAACAGAAAGATGCAGAAAAGTTACGGCAGAATGCATGATCTGGGATGGGTAGAGGTGGGGTGGGGGGAAGGGAAGGGGATATATGCCTGAACTGAATTGGAAAATGATGTATGAAATACACAAAGCATCAATAAAAAGAAAGAAAAAAAAAAAGAAAACTTTCAGAAAATAAGATCATCAACTCAATAGTCAAAAGAATAGGTGTCACTGTTTGAACATCTGGAAAGCCACATTAGGACTTTCAATTTGTTTCCAATCTGAAACATCACCACTAACACTCTCAGGCTTTGAGTAGGTCACCTATAACAAGCCAGATGTTAAACAGGAAGCCTGATCCTCAGTTCTTGCAGTAGGAATAGACCGCCACCCAAAACAAAGATATATATGCATAGGACCTAGAGACAAATCACCTTTATAAGCTCTGAAACATGAAGCTGAATGGTCAAATAATGCTAATTCACAAAGTACAGATCATATTATCAACTGGACAGAAGAGACTGACAAGATGGACCTGAGACCTGGGAACAAGGACTTTAATCATTGTTAAATATTTATTTGGAAAAGCTTATGGTCAGTGTGGGAAGCTCATCCCAATAGAGAGAAAGCACTGATGAATTACAGAAGGGGCTTGGCTGAATTTGTTTTATTAGAAATATAGTCACAGGGGGCAAGTTATGGGGCTGAGGCTATCTTTGATAGGAACCCAAACTAAAGAGAAATTACAAGGAATACACTCTAAATTGAAGAAGACAGAGATTACATTAGCAAAGAGAAAATCCTGATGAACATCAGGACAACATATCTCAGTGCATACAATAGGCCTCCAGTTATGAATGTTCCATTAGTAATAATAGAAGAAAACCTAAAACCATACCTCTAGGAAGCCTGTCGTCTCCTCTTATGAATAAAGTACAACACACCTGACCCACATGTGGAACTGAGAGAGGTTGAAAGAAGACACAATAGAAATATAAATGTGTCACTTCTTTGAAACTAAGAACAAAAACAAATATAAAACTTTTACCTAATTTTTCAAAACCAGCTTAAAACTTTAAGAAAATAGAAGTTGAAAAACAGTACAAACTATAAAAGTAAAATTTAAAATTGAGATTAGATAACACAATGATCTGAAAGAATTTGGGACTGGAGAGGTGTCTCAGTGGTTAAGACCACTGGCTGCTCTTACAGAAGACCTGGCTTTAAAACCAGGACCCTGGGCTGGAGAGATGGCCTAGCAGTTAAGAGCACCGACTGCTCTTACAGAGGACCTGGGTTCGATCCCCACCACCCACATGGCGGCTGAGGACCATCTTTAACTCTAGTTCCAGGGGAATCCAATGCCCTCTTCTGACCTCCGAGGCATTGCACGACACGGGTGCACAAACCTACATGCAGACAATACATTCACACACATACAAAAATAAATAAAATTTAAAAATAAATAAATAAATAATAAAACCAGGACCCTTATGGAAGCCAACAACCATCTATAACTCCAGTTTTAGGGGATGTGATTCCTTCTTCTGTCCTCCACAGGCACTGCATGACACAGGTGCACTTGTATACAGGCATTCATGCAGTTTAAAAATTAATTAATTATTTAAATAAAATATATAAGAAACAGATCATGCAAAACTAAAGAGGGAAGAAACAGGCATGGGGTCATGCTGGTGACCCCAGCATGGCCTTGGAGACAGGAGGATTGGAATTTTAAGCTAATATTTATTATGTAGTGAATTTGAAGGTTACCCGAACTATATAAGGCCCATATAAGAAAAATAATTTCAGAAATCCTTACACTGATGAAGATGAGAGTAAGCCAGTAATAACAGACAACATCTTGCACAGAGATAATATGAAAAGCATTTTAAATGAATAATTTTAGATGAACAAAAATGATCAAAGATCCAAGTGACAGTTTTAAAAGAAAAAACATGATTAGATTATAGACTTATAAAACCAATTGAAAATAATGAAATAGTTGTGCATTTGCAAATCAGTTTTTAACATTTTCAAAAATAAAAGATAATTAAAACTGAGTATTTAAAAGAATGCCAAGTTTTCTAAATAAGAATACTGACCTTTAAAAATTAATAATAATAAATCAGGAACATTTCATCTTCAAGAGTAAGACTTATAAAGGGACAAAAATCCAATTGACCTCAGAATTTCTAAAAAGCAACAGCTTGCAACCTAAATAAAATGAAATATTGGTTATCTTAATGGAAAAGCTGTGTAAAGGAAGAAGAAAGTTCTCAACTGCCCTTTAGGAAAATGATTGCCAAACAGGAACATCAGACCAGGAAGATGACCTATGGATGAAGTGCTTATGTTGCAAGCTTGAGCATTGGGGTACCGATCCCTAGCATCCAGTAAAAAGATGGACATGTACAGTGACCTGCCTAGGATCCCAGCAATGAGGAGACAGGATCTCTGGGGCAAGCAAGGTGGTAGCTAGATTAACTGAATTGGTGAGGCCTGAGTTCAACAGGGGACCCTGTATCAAGACATAAAATGGATGGCCAACACAATTAGGAGAACACCTGATGCAAGCTCTGACCTCCACATGCATGCGTACACACAACCCTCCACACGTCTGCCTATACACATGTGAACATGCATGCACACATACACATGGGCCACACTCCCATATAAACACACATGCAAAGAAGTAGGAATATGTAGGGAATATCTAGTTCAGCTTTTGATGAAAAAGGAAAGCTATAATGAAGGTGTATAGAAACACAAGCAGAAAAAGCCTCAGGAGCAAGGCCAGTTAAGGTGGCACTGCTACAGGGTTGTCTGTGTGTGTGTGTGTGTGTGTGTGTGTGTGGTACGAGCTGTTTAGTTGTCTTTAAAAATTCGAGCTGGGCCACATACACTTTTGGCAAGCTGCAGGGAAACAGATTCCTCTCATATATTGCCATGAGCAATGCCAAAGGCTGTGAGCCATAGGAGGGGCTCTTGGCAGGATTTAGCAATATTAGATATGCATTTTCTTTAATCCCATGGTGTTGTTGGAAAAAAGTTAACACATTTCTGAAAAAGATGTATGTGTAAAGCTATTTATTGAAGCACTACTTATGAAGGTGAAAGAGTTGGAATCTTAATGCTCAATAGAGATGTCTAGAAAATGGTATAATTACACAAAGGAATAATATGTAGATATAAAATGAGGGTGCTTATAGAAACTCCCATGAAACAGAGCAAAGTGGAAAAGGAGTGGTTAGGTGTGCATTAATTTTCTAGAAATATGAGAATCCCTGCAAGAACAGCAGCAAATATAACTTTGGCTTATTATCTA
The DNA here is from genome assembly GCA_009823505.1 of Rhizomys pruinosus. Classification (NCBI taxonomy): domain Eukaryota; kingdom Metazoa; phylum Chordata; class Mammalia; order Rodentia; family Spalacidae; genus Rhizomys; species Rhizomys pruinosus. Next base: position 1,004,992 of record VZQC01003447.1, on the reverse strand, counting down.
AAACCAGAAAACCTGCATTAAAGCTAGGGACTGGGGCAATGGCACAGTCAGTAAAAGTACTTGCTGCTCAAGCATGAAGACCTGAGCCCAGATCTCCAGTATCCAAACAGAAGCTGGCATGGTGGTACAGGGCTATAAACACAATAGGAGCAGGAATCAGAGACAGGCAATTTCCAGGACATGCTGGTGAGCTAGGCTAGCCAGTAATTGAGCTCCTGTTGCAGCAAGTGACTTTGCTTCAAAAATAAGAGAGAGCATAACAGAGGAAGACACCTGAGAATGACTTCTGGCCTCTTCACAAACATGCATGAGAGCGCGCGTGCACACACACACACACACACACACACACACACACACACCACTCAATAATAAATAATAAGTACACAATAAATGAAAAATAAGACACATGAACTGCACAGGAATGAATTTCTAATTTTTATAAAAGAGCTCTTGGGAAAAAGCTGAAATACCTAATTTTATTTGAAAATCATAAATCTATTCTATTTTCCAAGTCAAAGTGTACCTCAGGTTAGTCAATTGGTTAATAAGAACTAGTTTTGCTTTTTAACCATATTATATACAATATAGAAATAAATAATAATATGATTATAATCCTAATGTTTTGCAGCTTCTACTCAAATCAATCTGGGTAATATTCCACAGCTAGTTGTCTTCCTAGAGTGTACAATGATTAGACAATATATGCATTCATATGGAAACTCAATACATTACCTATCACCCACTCAAGACATAATGTCTATGCCCTGTAATATAGCTTAAAGTCTAGTAAAGTAACCCCCCCCTTTACTGCACTTTTTGCTTAGGGTTGCTTTAGCTATTCAGGGTCTTTTGCTTTTCCATATGAATTTAAGGATTTTTTTTCCAAGCCTATGAAGAAACTCATGGGTAGAATGGACATTTTTATTATATAAATCTTTCCAATCCATGACCATGGAAGGTCTTTCCATCTTTTGATGTCATCTTCAATCTCCTTCTCCAGGATTTTAAAATTTTTGTTGCAGAGAACTTCGGTGTCTTTGGTTAGGTTTGTTCCCAGGTTTTTTGTTTGTTTGTTTGTTTGTTTGTTTGTTTTGAGGCTATCGTGAGTGGGAAGTTCTCCTTATATTCTTTCTCCAATTGTTTATTGTTGATGTAAAGAAAGGCTACTGATTTTTCTACATTAATTTTGTGTCCTGCCACTTTGCTGAAACTCTTTTTTTTAATTTTATTTATTTCTGTATGTATATGAATGTACTGTCTGCATGCAAGTCTGTGCACCCGTGTTGTGCAATGCCACGGAGGTCAAAAGAGGGCGTCGGATTCCCCTGGAACTGGAGTTCTCCTGAAATTGGAGTTTTGGACGGCTCTCGGCTGCCATGTGGGTGCTGGGGATCGAACCTGGGTCCTCAGCCCTGCTGAAACTCTTAATCATTTCTTGCAGTTTCCAGGTGGAGTATTTAGCATCCCTTAGGTAAACTATCATATTGTCTGCAAAAAGAGATAGTTTTACTTCCTCTTTTCCAATTAGTACTCTTTTAATTTCCTTTTCTTGCCTTATTGCCTGTGATGGCTTGATTGAAAAGTACATCACTGGGACAGACTTAGAGAGTTTAACAAGCCTTGCTAGTCTCCAGTGGCTCTCTCTTGGCTTCCTGTGCTCATTGGAAGATGTGAACTTCACCTTTCTGCTCCAGTTCCTGCCACCATGCCTTCTGCCACAATGGACTCTAATTTCTGGAACTGTCAATCATAAACTCAAATAAACTCTTCCTTTTATAAGTTTCCTTGGTCACCGTGGTTTTATCACAAGAGAAAATACAGTTTTTGGTCCCAGAGAGTGGGCTGTTGGCTGTAAAGAACCTGACCATGTGGATGACTGGAAAAATGTGTAAGACTTTGGAACTTTGGGCTAGAAAAGCTGTTGACTGCTGTAAGCAGAGCCTAATGGGAGATTCTAGTAGAAGCTTGGAAGAAAGCAGCAACTGTGATATTTTTCAAAGAGTCTGGCTGGAATTTTCCCACAGCCCAAATTCTTCCCCAAGGCTAAATTGAAAAGCAATGGACTAATTTCTTTGGTGGAGGATATTTCAAAACAGCCTAACATGGAAATGGTAGTATGGCTATTAATGGTGAATATTATACAGATCTACAATGAAAAAAGAGGAAATGGGGCAGAAAGAAATGCAGAATGTACATTTTGGATTGGAAAAGTGCAGGAGGGAGATTAATATTGGAGCCAAAGTATGTGAAGGAGAGGCTCCTTTTGATAAGGAGATTAAATTGATTAAAGAGAGGCCTAGATATTTACAAGTAAACAATGGAAAAGTGTGATTAAAGTGATTAAGGACAGGCCGGAGATTTACAAATAAACAATGGGAAGAGTACCTTCATGGCAAGACCACACCCAGCAAGCCTCCAACTTTTGAAAGGAAAATACTGAAAGGGTTTTCTGCTCCAACAAGTTCAGGGCAGAGAAAAGTTGTGTGAATGTGGTTGAAGTAGGCCAGAGTCCAACCTGAACTTGGAACCAAACTCAGCAGTTTCATTCACATGGTGCTGGCTTTAGCTGCATGCAGGATGCAAGAGTGAGGGGGTCATCAGTTTTTCCTCCACTGTTTCAGAAAGCCACTGAGGCCAGGCAAAGTGCAGCAGGGGTGTCCCTCCATAAAGACCCTGATAGGTCATTGCATGAAGCTGTGAAGGTGAAGCCTGGTTGGCAGTGGAGACCCCAAGAAGACATTCAAGATGCCAGAGCTGTGAGATATTTACCAAGGAGAGCTACATACAGGGAGTGGTACCAGCCTAAGAAAGACATGTATGTTGCTAGCAAAGCTGGAATCAGTGATCCATTTAAGCTCTTTGGGAAAAAAAAGTCCCAGAAGTTGCATACAGAGCTAAAGGACTTGGTGTTTTCCCTTCTGGTTTTCAGTCTTGTTTTGGTCCAGTATTTCCTCACCATGCCTCTATTCCTCCCTTTTGGAATGGGGATGTGTATTAGGTTCCACTGTATGTTGAGAGTATGTAATTTGTCTTTTGATTTTACAGGAGTTTAGAGTCAAGAGATTGGCCTGGGTCTAAGAAGAGACTTTGGACTATAGGCTTTTGAATAGTATTGAGACTGGTAAAAACTATGGGGACTTTTAAGGTTGTACTAAATGCACTTTGCATTTTATATGGCAATGAGTCTTTGGGGCCAAGGAGTGGAATGTGGTGGTTTGAATGAAAATGTCCCCCATAGGCTTCAAGTATTCAGACATTTTGTCCCCAGTTAGTGGTGCTGTTTTGGAAGGTCTTAGAAGGTATGGCCATGATGGAGGAAGTATGTCACTGGGTCTGGGCTTAGAGAGTTTAACAAGCCATGCCAGTCTCCAGTGGCTCTCTCTTGGCTTCCTGTGCTCATTGGAAGATGTGAATCTCACCTTTCTGCTCCAGCTCCTGCCACAATGCCTCCCACCACAATGGACTCTAATTCCTAGAACCGTCAATCATAAGCTCAAATAAACTCTTTCCTTTATAAATTCCCTTGGTCATGGGGGTTTTATCACAGCAACAGAAAAGTGACTAATAAATTGCCCTAGCAAGCATTTCAAGACCTATATTGAAGAGGAGTGGCAATAGAGGGCAGCCTTGCCATGTTCCTGCCTTTAAGGTACTGTTTCTAATTTTTCTCCATTTATGATAATGTTAGCAATGGGTTTGTTGTATATGGCTTTGATTATGTTAAGGAATATTCCCTTCAGCCCAATTCCCTCTAGAACTTTAAACATGAAGAGATGCTAGATCTTATCAAAGGCTTTTTCTGCATCAATTAAGATGATCATGTGGGTTTTGTCTTTCAGTCCATTTATGTGTTTTATGTTATTTATTGATTCATGTATGTTGAACCATCCCTGCATCTCTGGTACAAATCCAACTTGATCATGATGGATGATCTTTTAAAGACAGCCTGACACTGGCACAAAAACAGACCTGTTGACCAATGGAACCAAACTGAAGATCCAAACTTGAGCACATACAATTTCAGGCACCTCATATTCGACCAATGGGCCAAAAAGACTCAATAGAGGAAAAATGCCATCTTCAGCAAGTGGTGCTAATAAAACCGGATCACCATTTGTAGAAGAATAAAATTAAACTCCTATCTCTCACCCTGTACAAAAATCAACTCCAAGTAGATAAAAAATCTCAACATAAAACCCGAAATACTGAAGGTGATAGAAGAAAAGTTGGCAGCAACCTACAAGACACAGGCATAGGAAAACACTTTCTAAATCAAACTGCATCCACATAGGAAATAAGGTCAACAGTTGACAAATGAGACCTCATCAAACTCAAAAGCTTCTGTACCTCAAAAGAAATAATCAAGGAACTGAAGAGAAAACACACAGAGTGGGAGAAAACCTTCACCAGTGGTACATCTGACAGAGCATTAATATCCAGAATATATAGACTACTCAGAAAACAAGGAAGAAAACAAGTGATCTACTCAAAAGATGGAGTAAAGAGTTGAACAGAGAATTAACTAGTGAGCAAGTAAAGATGGCTGAGAAACATCTTAAAAAATGTTCAACATCATTAACAACTAAGGAAATGCAAATTAAAACCACTCTAAGATATAATCTCACTCTGATAAGACTGGCTAACAAAAGATAACAAATGCTGGAGAGGTTGTGGGGAAAGGGGAACACTCATTCACTGCTGGTGGGAATGTAAACTCATACAACCATTATGGAAAGCAGTGTGGAGAACTCTTAAAAGACCCAAAATGATCTTTCCACCTGACCCAGTCTTATCTTTCCTGGGTTTATATCTACAAAACTCATCCTACTGCAAAGATACATGAACATCTATGTTTACTGCAGCTCTCTTCACAATAGTGAAGAGCTGGAACCAACCCAAATGCCCCTCAACTGACAAGTTGATAGAGAAAATGTGGTACATCTACACAATGGAGTTGTATGCAGTGGTAAAGAAAGATGACATTATGAACTTTGCAGGTAAATGGATGGAAATAGAAGATATTATGTTAGGTGAAGTAACACAGTCCCAGAAAAAGAAACGACAAATGGTTTCCCTCATTTATGGATGCTAACACCAAATCCCCAGTTGAAAGGTAAACTTAGCAATGTTATTGTTATGTTTCTTTTTATCTGAAAGCAACTGTTAGAGAGTGAATGTCTTAACAGGCTCTAGAATTGACCTACCATTTATTTTCAGACATTGTATTTAGTGTATATGGGTGGAAGGTGCATATTCATATTTTAGAGTAATATAAAATCAAAGGTAAAAATGTGAATGCCTAAACATATTTAGGAATTAACATATGGTTTATTCTTGGAAGTCATAATTTTGATACATATGTGATGGTTATATTGGCATATGTTGAAACGACAAGAACAAAGTCTGGGTCAAAGAACTGACTGATACAGTTAAATTCTGCCTGAAAAAATGAACCTCTGCAGAGAAAAATTTTGGAAAGACTGAGAGAAAGATGCAAGACATGTATGGCAGATGTCATGAGCTGGGGTGGTATAAGGGGCAGGGGACTGAACTAAACTGGACTGAAAGATGATGTAGGAAATACACAAAACATCAATAAAAATATTTTTAAAAAAGACACGTGTATTCTGTACTCTATCGAGTTTCCACATCTAACTCTAATTTTAAAAGAATTTGATGGAGAGGAGACTATAAGAAAGAATTCTGTATAGATACATCCATTAAAACTCATATTGTGGGGCTCTTTGAATAACAATAAATTTCATTATTAAATATAGAAATTGTAGAGCAAACAAAAAAACAAAAACAGTTGAAGGAGGGAGAGCTACAAAGTTTTCTAAGACAGAGACATGTCTAATACTTGAAATAGCCAAACTCTATTTTCCCTAACTTAAGCAATAAAAAATCTGAAGTTAGAAGTAATAGATATAAGAACTTTAAGGATATTTGATGGTATTGAATAATAGGATCATATTTATATGCTTGCTCTTAAAAGGTCATATTTTTATTTTATTTTATGTCTACAAGTGTTACGCTGGCATGTATATAAGTACATCTGTGTCTTGCAATGCCTGTAAAAGACAGAAGAGGCTGAGTCTCCAACTTATAGTCCTATTGCAATGGCATAATTAGCCTGAAATAGTTCTCTCTTGATAACTATTTATAGTGTTGATAAATAGACACAAACAACTGCATCCTTTTTATAGGTGAGAACCCATGTCCTTTCCTTAAATGTAAAACAGATGACAGCTTCCCTCTATATCCTTAGTAGTAAGAGGGGTTTTCACAAACAGAAAGGAAACAAAGAATTCATTTGGATTGTTTTTAAATAGCTGTTTCCCAAGGCAGATGTAGTGAAATGACAGAAGAAAACCAAGGAATGTGACTGCTGAAGCAGAATATAGTCATTGTAGTTTGTAAATTGCATTTAGTCAATGAAGGACTTGTGAATCCAGCTTCCCTGAATGGTCCCCAATCTGTTGCCCTGCCAAGAGCTATCAAATTCCCGGGCCCTAATTGCCATGATTCTTCTCCATATATTTGCATTCATGAAAGTCAGTATGAATATAATAACATGACCAACCCTCAAAGTGTGGGGCCAGATAAATCCATTATGGCTGAGTACAAGAGAGCTGGTGGGGCTGGAGAGATAGCCTAGCGGTTAAGAGCACCGACGCTCTTGCGGAGGACCCGGGTCGAACCCAGCACCCACATGGCGGCTAAGAGCCGTCTGTAACTCCAATTCCAGGAGAACTCCAGTTCCAGGGGAATCCGAGGCCGTCTTCTGACCTCCACGGCATTGCACGGCACGGGTGCACAGACCTGCATGCAGACAATACATTCATACACATACAAAAATAAATAATAATTAAAAAAAGAGAGAGAGAGCTGGCTTCTTATCCCGATAACCTAGACGGTCAGCTTCTGCTGCTGCTCCTACTCCTCATATTGGACATCAGGCACCTGCAGTCCACCCCCCAGGGGAGTGTCGCTTGAAGTGCAGCATTCCTAAGCTTGTCTCTCCCAATGCATGTCTCCCCTGTCCTCAGGAGGAAAATGGTGCAAGCCATAAGCTTATCTCAGGGGGCTATGATACTCCTGGCATAAAACTTAGTTTGTCAGACAGTCTTCCCCTCTTTTCTGCCCACCTCCTGGTCAAAGAGCCCACCAAAACTACTATATAATTGCTTAAGACCCTTCCAATAAATGAGTTTGCTCCCTGATGCTGCTCCTGGATCTTTCTTCAATCCATTTTGGATTCACCGACATCTCAGGGACCATCCTCTGCTCCCTCCTGCTTCCCTCTTCGTGGCCAGGCAGTTTTGCCACTGCCAGGCACATCTGCCATACCTAGGGCCATGAGGCTGAAGACCTGGGAGGCAGGAACCTCACTACACAGAGGAAGCCAACACAATGCCTTTTTCAATTTCTTTAGCAGGAAGAGGACCTTCATCTTCATAGCCCCTCAGTGTTCCTCAGGACTTTTACCTATTTATTGTAACTTTGAAGAAAGAAGTGTTTGATTGCACTTGGTTTAGGGCCTACCTTTGTTTATTCATGTACGTTTCTAGTAAGAGAAGGAGGAATACGTTTTTCTTTTTATACACTGTTTCTAATCTGTGTCACACTGATGAGACATATATGGGCCAAGAAATTCCTATGGATGGCAGGATTATTGAAAGTATGATGGAAGGCAAAGTGAAGTAATAGTTTTTGGTCTTTTTTGAGACAGGGTCTCCCTGTAGTCCCAGCTGTCCAGGAGCTAGCCTTGGACTCACAGAGATCTGCCTGCCTCTGCCTCCCAAGTGCCAGAATTAAAGGTATGCACCACCACACCCAGCGTGAAATAATTTTGTAAAAGAACCCTTGGATCTGGGAATGTAGTTCAGTTGGTAGAATACCTACTTCATAGGCAGCACATCCCAGGTTCCTTCCCAACACCCAATAAAATAAGCATGGCCACATATACCTGTAATCCTAGCATAAGATAAAGAAGTGAAAACCAGAGGGACAGAACTTCAAGTTTATTTTCAGCTTGCAAGTTAGCAAATTTGAGGCTAGCCAGCCCGAAATATATCAGACCCTGCTGTAAATAAATAAATTTTAACTAGAAAATTAAAAATATAATTATTGAGGTTGGCATAAATTCAAAACTTCACAGTTCACAAAATGAAAATATTCTCACATGGCTACCCCACCAAATAATTTTGGTATGAATTATCTTCTGAGAATTCAAAAGACTTACTGATACACACTCATAGTGAAAGGAGAAAACATGCTTTAAGAAACTGATCTCAAATCCTGCAGGCTTTAGCATAAAGACCCAACTGTTTAGGACTTTTCATCTGTCACGACAGTTCTTAACTGTAGGAAAATTAAAACATTCAGTTTTTTAATAAGTAGAAAATCATCCCATAGCAGAATCAGAAGGCTGACAGATGAAAGCTATGTGGCCAGTTAGTGAGGAGGGGACAGGGGACATTCCTTCTGAGTCTGTAGACATCTTATGATTGGTGGATGTTTTCCTCCTGTACAATACACAGGTTCAATAGATTGCTAATTAAATTTCCATATTAACAAGTCAAATATTGTCCAAATGTAAATCTTTCGCTCTCTCTTTGCCTTCTCATTTATTTCATTCAATATGTCCCAGCAACAATAACAGCAAAAAAATATTTTCATAATGCTATTGATTAATATTTGTTGATAATGTGGTACCATACATTACACATATAGGGAGTAACTGTGATCTTTTACCAATAAACATTCTACAAGTTTATAGTAGCAAAGTTCATGTTTCTACTGACCCATAAGGAAATTATTCTCATTTAAATCTCTGTGAAGGAAGTTTGAATATTTTTATTATTTTATTTAATTTTAAAATATTAAAATTGAGAAATAGACATACAAAAATTTGATATATATTTGTATATTAATGGGGTGCCATCTACTGTTTTTATACTTGCATACAAATAAATAATGTTTTGACCAAGTTTAAACGTATCTATATAATTTATTATTTCAATGTGGTAAAACTTGCAAAACCCTTTCCTTTAGCTTTTTAAAATATATAATATATTATTTTTTTCTGCAGTCACTTGGAAAATAGCACAACAGAGCTTGATGCTCCTGTCTAACTGTAAATTGATACGCACTAATCAATTGGGTTTTTTAAAGTAGTATTGTAGGCAGAAAATGTTGACTAAAATTTGTTAATGGCTCTGAGAAGATGGATCAGTCAGGAAACTGCTGGCTGCGCATTGTCGAGGACACAAACTCGTTCCCCAGAACCCAGGGATATAAAGCTGGTGCAGTATTAACCCGCTGCTGGGGAAGCAGAGACAGAAGATCTCTGGGGTTTCTTGGCCAGTCAGCCAACACTAATTTGTCAGCTCCAGAGTCAGTGAGAGACATGTCTTAAAAGGTAGAGAGCAACTGAGAAGGAAACCTGACATTGACCTCTGGCCTGCACAGCACATACAAATCATTGAGATTTTATTCGTATACAAGGCATGAGACTGAATGATATCACCACCCCAGCTTGTCACCATGTAGCCTGTCTGAGATTATGGAAGGAGGATCCTAGGTGACATTGTCAGATGCCCTCATTCTAGCCATCTCTAAAGGCAAAAGCGTGTCTGAGCTGATCAGATGACCAAGGAATTCCTTCAACAAAGCTAAGTAGGAGTATACTCTTAGATGATACAATGTGTGATAGCAACTACTTAAGCCAAGAGCACAACTGCTTATGCAGGGGCTGGCACAGTAGTCATGCTGTTCTTGAACTAGTCAATGGGGAGCTTTGCCCTCAGTTACATACATGGTGACCAGTCTTACAGACATTGTCATTGAAAATCCCTGTGTATATATACCCATTGGTCTCATGTGAACTACCAAAGTGAACACACATGTCTGGAAATTCTGATAATGAAAGGAATTTGTGTATCAAAGATGCTAGCTATAAAATTGACTTCAGAGAGAAAAAAAAGAAGAAAGCAGAAATGTAACTCAGAATAAAAAAATAGATATTTATTGAGATATATGCTGTACTATTATGGTACACACAAAATAGAAACTATTAGGTTTTTACTTAAAGATATAATCCTGGAAAATATTTCTGAAATTATAAAATGTCTCCAATTGATAAGAGCATATGGTTCTGTGGGAAAAACAAACTCAGAATGATTACCAAAGAACAATTCCAGCCAATCTATTCAATTATGAAAAAATAGCATTCTGAAGAAATGTGCTGATTATCTAGAAATTAATGTAAGACTCAATACAATTTTAATCATTCCAAGATTTTAAATTGTAATTGTCAATTATCTTGCACACTGTACAGGGATCAGTGCTGTCGAGCGCTTGGCTGGATTCTTGTTCCTGCTCTGAGCTTCTGGAGTTGCTTCTTCCTTGGCTGGTCTTCTTCTGCAGGATGGGTAAATTTGAAAAGGACTCAGGACCATGGCACTTTCTCCACATCTCTGTGCACTCTCTTATGATCATGGGAGGCCAGAGCTGTACAGATCAGGAGCCAGAGAAGACTGAAGGTTTAGAGCACCTGTGGTGGCATTCGTCAATCTATGCTAGAGTATTTAACTGGTCTGGGTTAGGAAGCTCGTCCAGAGATCTGAGGAGTAGGAATTGGAGCTGGCCTGGGACCAAGGCTGGCAGGGACAGGGTGGGAGTGGGCAAGAGGAATGACAGAGAGTCGCAGGGAGCAGAATCCAACTTACCAAAGTCAAAGGTGAGCATGTATTTCCGGCAGACTGAAGACCCAGGGAAGATGGGGGTGGGAATTACCTGGGTGGGGGCACTTAGCACTCTGTGCTAGGGAGATTAGCTATTCTGGCTTAGGAAGCTAGTCCAGAGAGTTGAGGCAGAGGAATTGGACACTGCCTGGGTCCAAGAATGGTAGGGGACAGATGATATAGTATTTTTGTACAAGAGAGCATCTTTAGATCTGTAAGGATTTGTTTATTACATTTTATTAAATTATATTTTAGGAGATGTCCTAAAACTAAGACACAGTCTTATATTATGCACAAACCTGTGCTATCATGATTTATTAAATAATTACTATTTCTTGACTTGGTTCATTCTCATATCTAACATAAATGCTGATAAAATTGAATATACACTGGGTCTGTTTCCAGGTCTTTTGTTGTGGTCCAGTGGACTGAATATCTCCTCTATTGATAAACCACTTTGTTATTGATTACCTTATAAGAATATGATACAATAGAAGAAGTTAGCCCTCTTTTTATTTATTTATTTTTACTGTGCTGTGATAGAACTCAGGGCCTTGCAATGCTAGGCTTATTAGCTGATTTCCTTTCAATGTGAATAAGTACTTGACAGGACAACTGAAGGAAGGAATGATTTATTTTGCCTGATGACTGAGAAGGTGCTGTTGTGGAGGGAAGCCCTAGTGGCTGCAGTTAAGGCAGCTTGGTCCTTGGCTGCTCACATTTTGGAAGAGGGGAACCAGAGAGAAAGAACCAGAAGATGGGAAGCAGAAGCAGACATGTACAGTGACCCGAAAGGCTAGTGTCTGGGAGACAGTGCATGCCAGCTCTGTCCCCACTGCAGGCTCTACAATTCCAGCAACACCACCACAACTGGGGCACAGTTTATACATATATGAACTGGTGGGAAATAGTTCATTTTCAAACCATAAGAGTAGGCAAGTACTCTAACACGAATATCCATTTCCATTCCTTGGTATTTGGGGCAGAATCTTCCTACAAATAAATATGTGATTAATTAAAAATCTGATGGCTTTGTATCATGACTCCTCTGCTCCACCCCCAGGGTGCTGGAGATTCAAGAATGTCCCCGCTGTGCTCAGCTCCTTCTATTTTCTTTAAAAAATAGTTCATCCACATCCATTTTAGGATCAATATGCAAATGCTGTGAAAAAAAACTTGAGATTTTGATTACATGTTTATTTTACAGAAAGCTATGTTAGGCAAGAATTGACATGATTAAACTGGAATGTATTGCATTTAAAAAGTTAGTGCAGATGGTCTTTGATACTGAAATCTATAAATAAGCTTTCAGTATGCACTGGAAAGACCTGATCTTACACAGAAATATTAATTTTGAAGACTGAATTGGTCCCTAATTCACTTGCCCTTCAAACTGTATTCATGAACATATTTCTCCTCATTTGGATTAAGGTTGAAATAAACAGACAAATTTATCCACATCCTTCAGCAGCTACGTGGGATGTATATGAATATAAGGAGAGAGAGCAGAGAGAAGGCTCGGTATCTTCTCCAATTATCTTGAGCTTGGAGTAAAAATTGACCTAAGTAAGTAGTTAATTACTGGGGGAGTCAGGCAATAAGCCAATTCTTTATTTTTTTGCCATTTATAAGCAGTTTGTTCATGATAACATAGAGGCTTCCTGAAGTTCTCTATTTAAAACTTCAAATTCAAGCTAATTTGGGGGTCCTACGATCTATGCCCATTCATCTATGAAGAGAAGCCACCGTGTCTCCCCTGCCTGACATCAGCAGAACATGAGAGGGAGCACGCCTAGCTCTTCCCTAGAGGAGTAACAACCTACAGAAAAGAGTGAAGGAATGGGTCTGTGGTCTTGGAGTCAAAATGAAAAAAAAGTTTAAGGCCATGTACACAAATCTCAGGATAGTGAGTTATGAATTATATAATGCATTCCCCCGAGCCATTGTGAGTATTGTTGCTATTGTTGCTTTGTTTTTTATTACATATATGTATATATTGTACACGTGTGTGCATATCTGTGGAGACCAGAGGCCAATGTCTAGTTTCTTCCTCAATCACTTTCCACCTGAGTTTTTGAGACAGGGACCCTCGGTGAAACTGGAGCTCACTGACTTAGCTACAATGGCTGAGCAGCAAGCTACTAGGACTCTCCCACCACTGCCTCCCTGATGCTGAGATTACAAGCACACAGGGGCTTTTTATGTGAATGTGGGAGAGTCATGCTTATGCAACAAGCCCTTACTGACCGACCCATTGTCCCATCCCTATGATGGAATTTTCATGGTGGATGTGACCAAATAAAGTTCCTCCCTCACAACATACTTCCCTAGTGGGAGATTCATAAACATTGCATTAAAGTATATCTCAAAGTATATATTATTTCTACAAAGGGAGGGGAAATATCATATTTCACCCTTTGAAATAAAGTGGTTCCTTTAATTTCCCTTTCTGCCACTAGTGACAGATTATTACAAATCTGATCATCCCTACACTAGACTTGCTTTAAATTATAACAGTGCAAAGAGAACAGAAATGCTTCTGCCTTTATCCCAAGGGCAATTTAAGAAAGCAAATCCTTGGAAGGAGTTCACTCATGTCCTAGAGATAGAACAACATTTTTCAATTAAATGGCACCAATCTGCATGTTTTAAAATTGTCAATAAACACATGTAGCTGTGTCTCAGAATAATATGATAACATAATGTAGACGAAGAATGCAAAGACCTGAATGGAAATGCAGATTGCCCTGAAATGAAATTATGATAAAATAGAAAAAAGAAATTATGACCCAGAAGAATATTTATTATTCTGTTCCATGTTATTGATATTCATGGGATAAGATTTACTTCTTGACATGAATGTAGAGCAAATGTTATGGGAGAAAATTAAAGATCTGAGCAAAATAATTGTAAGTTAAGAGTTTGTAAGGTTTCTACTTTCCCTCTATTGCTTTGTTTCTTATACTTATTTATCATTTAAAACTTCTCTTTAGTGGGTATATTTTAGTAAGAAAAGTCTATGCCATGCAGGGGGAAAGCCATCAAGTCATAGTTGGGACACATCAAGTCAGATGTAAAGAACACTCTGTGTATACTTATACCTGCATAGGCTCACAGGGAGAGGTTGTGTGTTTTGATTGGGTAAATTCAGTGGCCAGAAGCTCCTGGAGTTCAAAATTCTAGCATCTGTCTGCCATATATTTTATGTAAATTAACTCCGTTACTTCTACTTTATGTGTACGAATACTTAACCTGATTGTATATAAGTGTACCCATGTCATGCACTCCCTATGGAAGCTAGAAGAGAGAGCATCAGATCCCCTGCAACTGGAGTTAAAGACAGTTGTTAGCTGCCATATGGGTACTGGGAACCAAACCTGGATTCTGTGCAAGACAGCCAATGTTCTTATCCACTGAGCCAGCCTGCCAGTTCTGGCTCCCATATCTTAAACTACCTCTTCTGCTTCAGTTCTTGGCCTTACATTCTCAGAGACTAATTGGACCTTCCACGTTCACATTTCCATTTCTTCCACTGGGTATATGCCCAGGAGAGGTATAGCTGGGTCATATGGTAATTCTATATCTAGTTTTTTGAGAAACCACAGTAATTTCCATACTGGCTGCAGGAGTTCACACTCCCACCAGCAGTGTATGAAAATCCCTTTCTCCACTCAAACATTTGTTGTCATTTGTGTTCTGATTGCAGTTCTGACTTTGAGATGGACTCTCAGCATAGTTTGGGGCTACATTTCCCTGATTGATAAGGATGTTGAATACTTTTAAAGATGTTTACTAGTCATCTGTGTTTCTTCTTTGGAGATTGTTTGGATAAAAATCACTGTAAACTACTGGGGTGACAAATGGCCTTGAATCTTATTTCATTCTGCAGAACTTACCGCTTATCTTTCAGGAAACCTTTCTTGTCAATATCTAGGATTTATTTTCCCCCTGGGTGTTTGATTTCATGAACACTTCTTTATCTGTCTCTTACCTTAAGTAGATTTGTCTACTCATTCCTTCTACTTCTAGACAATTCCAATTTGACTCCCTTAATTCATTTCCCTCCTTATTGTTTGAACACATGTCTCCAGAATGCACTGGCAATCCATCAGACCACTTCTGGGAAACAGTGAAGAACCATATCCCATGTTTCTCTGCAGAAGAACTGGATTTACTACTTTACATAGATTGTTTCAGTGCTGTACTGCAATAGGGTAGATACAGAGTTCTGTTCAATCAATTCTCCAAGAATCCCCTGTGGTAGGTAAGCTGAGCTGTCTTTTGTATACATCCAGAATGCAAAAGAAAAAGGTCTCTCAGAACTATCTGTATGTGTGACACTTAAAAATTTTAACACTTGATAGACATGAAACCTTTTCCTCAAAAACCTTGCAATTCAAATCCTAAAACTAACTACGGGAAAAGATTTGTGGGTCCCAACAAGATAAAATGTCACCAACTTAATGGCTGAGAAAGAAAAGATACAGCTTTGCATTGAGTAGGATGTACCAGAAAGTGCCAACTGAAAGATTGACCTGTCTGAACATCGAAAGGAAGAAAAGCCTCAGATTGCTATAAACATTGAACCCCTCTGTGGATCCTACATGTAACAACTATTTATAATGAGTTCTAATGAAACTTACCTTCTAGGTGCCGCAAGGTTTTGATATGAGAGACTTTCTTGCCTCCCCCCCCAGGACAAGGAGAAATATGATGATGATGATGAGGTCGCTCTCCAACTGTAAATTGGAGACAACTATTATAGAGGTAATCTCTTATAAAACTGGTAAAACTGCCTTCTTTAATTGACTAATAGACATAAGAACTGTAAAAGGATTATTTCTCTGTTGAGAACCAATATAATACTAAGACCTTAAGCTATGCACTTAAGCAAATATATTAATACAGGAGCTCTGACATCAGCAAATGGATTATTCTACCAAGGAATGTTGGCCAGGGGATCCAAGGCCCCACAAAAGGTAAAGGCTCCTTGCCTCTAAACTGGGATACCTGCAGAAAGAGAGTGATAAGGCCCTGCTGCGTAGATCTGACGTTAACATGGGAAAGATGTATCGAGACCACATGCAAGTGTACAGATGGCTCTGGAATACCAGAGAGTGTTACCAAAGGCCACTCAACCAATAAAGCAAATACAGATCTCCCTGAGTCAAGCAAGACCTCCATGTCCAGCCACCAGCTACACCTCACCTGCCTGGAATACGATGGGTAGTGCAGAGGCGCCCATATGCTGTATATTCCAAACCTAATTGGCTATTGCTCTCTCCTTGAGGACCACATGGCTGATGCACAAGCTACATCCTCTAACAGGTTAGGAGAATGTTTAAGCCACAAGTAAGACCCCTGTCAATTTAACAGGAAAAATGTAATTCATGGGATTAACATATCATCCAAACTTATGTGGTCTATATCCAAAGTAACCACCATAACTATTAGTGCTGTTTAAATCACTATATATCTTAATTGCTTGTGCTTCATTAGTAGGATGAAAGGTTATTCCTTGACAATACTGGTCAGCCCATGAAAGGAAACAGTCCAGAATGATCAGAGTCAAAAGAACAGCTCCAGAGAGAGATTTTTGGCTTCTCATCCACCTGTGCCCCTTTTCTAAGCCCTAGGGAACAATCTGTGGTGAAGAGGGGGTGTGGGTAGAATGTAAAGATTGCGATTGGGGTGAATGGTGAAATTAAGGCAATGTAGTCTGGACACTTATTTGATCAACTTGATTGAACATACAACCCCTCACCCCCCCAGTTGGATGGTGGGGCTGTGGGGATTTGGGTACAACCAGCCTGCAAATTGGCTTCATATGAAGGATGCTTGTGTACTACTCGGATCATCACTTATAGCTAAAAATGAAAAAAAAACTGAGAGAAGATGCAGGGACAGTTATGGCAAAATGCATGATCTGGGATGGGGTGGGGTAGGGGGGAAGGAAAGGGAAATATGCCTGAACTGAATTGGAATGATTGTATGAATGCCAAACATGAATAAAATTTTTTTTTTAATTTTAACACTTAATACATCTGAATATGTTTTTTAAAAACTTTTAATTTTATTTTTCAAAATGTTCTTTCTCCTATTAAGAATATTGATCAGCTAGCTTTTGTTCACATTTTTATCATTTTCTACATAACACATAAAATATTCCACATTGTGTTCTACTCATTCTATCCCTGTAGAGAGTGTGCTCTTCTCCATGGTATCTGTGCTTGTGTCTGTCTTCCTTGCTCATTAGCCATACAGTAGAGGGATAATGAGATATTCTGTAAAAATAAAGACAAATAGTGTTAGAAAAGTATGATTTCATAGAATTCATTTTATTTCTTGTATATTTAATATGGTATACAATTTTGACATTTATGTAATGTGTTTTAAACTGATATACAGAAATATTTTGGCCATAAATTTTGAGTTTCTTGCTCTGTAATTTTTATTGAGTATATATCATCTCATTTATAGTAGATATTTTATAACACAGACAACTTAAGATCTCTAAGTACTACAAATGGAACCCATTCTTGAGTCAATTGGGCTCTTGCCTTTTACAGAACCTGGTACTTTTCAGCAAATTTCCTCTCTCCTAACTTTTTTTTTGTCTTTTTGAGACAGGGTCTCCCTGTAGCCCTAGCTGTCCTGGAACTCACTCTGTAGACTAGGCTGGCCTTGAACTCACAGAGATCTGCCTGCCTCTGCCTCCCAAGTGCTAGGATTAAAGGTGTGCACCACCACATCCCCTAACTCTTTAACAACTGAGGTCATGTGTTTGCCTTTTCATGTTCATAGTGGAGTGGGGTGGGGAGGGGCTAAGGGAAGCCACTTCACAAGATCCAACATCTGAGATAACTCATTCACTAGAGGAATGATGAGCTCAGATGACAGAAGTAGAGGATAGAGAGGTTCCAAGATAACAGGAGCCACCTTCTACATGTACCATTAGAATATTTTCAATGTTGTTTTAACAGCACACACATGAGCAAGAATGGTGAGATCAAAAGTAAGTCTGCTAACCCCCACCATTCCTCTGAATGAAGCAACAGAAAATGAATATTCATTCACTCATTTGCAAACTATGGAACGGCATAAAAGTGTTCCCAAATCCACCCACATGACTATAGCTTGTTTTGTCACCTTTTCTGGATGACCAAATTACAAAGGGGACCAAAGGAAATCTAAAATGTAAAGCCAGGCTGCTAAGTGAGGAGTTCATGAACAAATTCAGCACAGTGGTGGGAACTGAATTTATATATCTGGTCCTACCTTGTTAATGATCTGCTTAGGTTAGCAATTAGTGATCATCTACCTGATACTGATTAGTGGGATCCAGTTTCTCCAGGCCAGGGTGAGTACCCTGGTGGAAAGCCTTAGCTTTTCACAAGATTACAGTGAACTTTTTAATATTTTCACCTTGGAATTTTCTATGCAGAGAGAAACCCTGCCTCATCCCTGACCCAAATCTTGATTTTTCTACTGGTCTTGTATACTTCATGAGCTAGTCAGCTAATTATGTTTCACTAGCATATCAGAAAGCTCATCCAGAATGCAAAAGAAATGGGTCTCTGAGAACCATATGTATGTGTGAAACTTAGACAATTTAACATAATATATCTGGATATGTTTTTAAAGGACTTATGAATTTTATTTCTGCATTTATTCTGAAAGTTCTTATGAAGGCTCAATTGTTCACATTTTTATTACTTTCTACATAACACATAAAAACACACGACATAAAATATTTTCACATATTAATACAGGATACCTTGAGAATAGTACCTATAATAGCCACCCCTGAGAATCTTTGCTATCTCAATCATTTATCTAAGAGAATTTCAGTGGCCCATAGATTATTTTATGTGATCAAAGCAGCATGCTTTACATGAGTTTCCTCATTCATAACATCTTGGTACTTCTTATTTCCAAGAACACCCTGCTTTTCTATAATAATATACTAATTTTATTATGCCTTTTATTTTAGTTCACTCGATGTTTTCCTTAAAATTGATGAAATAATAATTTGCTACTGTTACTTACTTTTATGACAAATAGTAGGCTCACAGGGAAGATCAACCTACTATTCTCATTAAGAATTGTGAGTGACTCCAGATATGTTGACCAGGGTCCAGTGGATAAACTCAAACTGAAGGACATCTGTGGACATAAACTTGATTCAAAAGGCAGTAGCATATAGGACAGAATACATTAAATCTAATGGGGGGGATTATAGGGTTTATACATAGTGGAATGTATTAAAACACAATTAAGATATATTGAATGAAATGTACATATATTCAATAAAAATACATATTGTAAAAAGAATTATGCATAAACATCTTTATATTAATATGAGAAATCCAAGAGAACTTGGGAGTATTTGTATGAATTAGCATTAACATAATATTGGATTTTAGCTGGCTATGGTAGTACATGCCTTTAATCACAACATTCAAGAGCCAGGGGCAAGGGGATCTCTGTGAGATCAAAGCCAGCCTGGTCTATATAGCGAGGTTCAGGCCAGCTGAGGCAACAGGGAAACCCTGTCTTAAAAAATCATAGAAATCAGATTATTACCTATAAATTAAAGATTCATTGGAGTTTGGAATAAGTGCTTTTGGCACTGTGCCCTACTAGCTGTTTTTTTATTACTTTTTTTCATTTTTTAACAATAAGTAATAATTTGTGAGTACAAGCATCATTAATGTAAAACCAATTTGCAAGCAGTTGTGCCCAAACCCACACAGCCCAAGGGTCCCACCATCCAGCTAGGGGGGCTTGTATGTTCAATCAAGTTGATCAAATGAGTGTCCAGACTATATTGCTGTAGTTTCACCATTCACCCCAATCACAGCCCTTACTTCTACCATGGCCCCTCTTCTGCCGATTGTTCCCTAGGCTTAGAAAAGGGGCACAGGTGGACGAGAAGCAAAACAGTCTACTTTCTCTGGAGCTGTTGTTTTGGACTCTGGTAAATTCTGGCTGTTTCCTTTCATGGGCTGACAGTTTGTCCAGGAATAACCTTTCAATCCAACTAAGGAAGCACAAGCAATTAGATATATGGGTATTTAAACAGTACTAATTGTTATGGTAGGTTACTTTGGTATAGACACAGATGTTTGGATAGTATGTTAATCCATGAATTATGTTTTTTCTGCAAAATATGACGGGGTCTTACTGTGGCTTATAACATCTCCTAACCACTAGAGGATGTGCGCTTGTGGAATCAGCCATGAGTTATTCCTCCAAGGAGAGAGCTAATAGCCAATTAGATTTGGGATATACAGGCATATGGCTGCCACTGCTGCACAGTATTTCCAGGCAGGTGAGGTGTAGCTGGTGCTGATGGAGGAGTCTTGCTTGACTCAAGGAGACCCATATTTGCTTCATTGGTTTAGTGGCCTTTGGTAACACTCTCTGGTATTCCAGAGACCAACTGTACACTTGCAAGTGTGGTCTCAATACATCTTTCCCATGCTTACATCAGGTCTTCGACAGCAGGGCCTTATTGCCTCTCTTCTTGCAGGTATCCCAGTTTATAGGCAAGAAGCCTTTACCTTTTGGGGGGCTTGGATCCACTGGCCAACATCTCCTTGGTAGAAAAATCCATTGCTGATATCAGAACTCTCCTGTATTAGTATATTTTGCTTAAATGCACAGATTAAAGAGACTTTAGTATTATATTTGGATCTGAATAGATAATAATCCTTTTCACAGTTCCTATGTCTTTTAGTCAATTAAAGAAGGCAGTGTTACCGGTGGTTTTATAAGAAGATTACCTCGATAGCAGTTGGCATCCAATTTACAGTTGAGAACGACTCATCATCAAGATTTCTCCTTGTTCTGTGGAGGAGAGGTAAGAAATCTATCGTATTAAAACTTTGCAGCACCAAAAGGTAAGTTTCGTTAGGACTCATCATAAATAGTTGTTACAAGTAGGATCCACAGAGGGGTTTGATGTCTGTAGCAGTCTGAGGCGTTTTCTTCCTTCAATGTTCAGATGGGCCAGCCTTTTTCTGCTGGCACTTTCTGGCACATCCTACACAATGCAAAACTGTCTTTTCTTTCTCAGCCGTTAGTTGGTGACATTTTGACCTGTTGGAACATACAAATCTTTTCCGTAGTTAGTTTTAAGATTTGAATTGCAAAGTTTTTGACAAAAAGGTTTCATATATATCTGTATCCCCCCTTTTTTTTTTAGGTATTTTTTTTTTTTTTTTTTTTTTGACCCATGAGTCTCAAAAAGGGCAGTTGTATTACACATACCTATAGGCTGGAATCAAGGTGCAGATTTCATCAAATTCACCCAAGCTGTTTTGGATGACTGTATGTGGTTAGCCTGGAAAGCAAACTTAATTTTTTAAGTTAAATCATCCTACAGGTAAAAGAGAATGCTACAAGATGATACTATACAGCAGAAAAATTATAGAGAACATTCGTATGTGTCAATCCCAAAGTTATTTGTTATACAGGTTTTAAGTAAAACAAATGTGGACAACAACAATTTATATTTCCAATCGACTCAGGTGCATTACCGTTTTTATCAGAACCTTTAAACCACTGTTGTTTAATATACACATATTTACTTTTACTAAGTCCTAAAACACCATGTAACCTACAGACAGAGTCTGGGCAAAATTGGATACTTGTTGAACCCACGTCAATTAAATATACATTAATCAAATATACACCCGTGTCCCTCTCCCACCCCTCCGATTCACCATTTCAGTCAGTTTTCTGATGCAGTCTTTCTGCTGTTGTTCTTTCTTTTTTTTTAAATTTTATTTATTTCTGTATGTGTATCAATGTCTTGTCTGCATGCAGGTTTGTGCATCCGTGTCGTGCAATGCCGCGGAGGTCAGAAGAGGGTCTCGGATTCCCCTGGAACTGGAGTTCTCCTGGAATTGGAGTTTCAGACGATTCTTGGCTGCCATGTGGGTGCTGGGGATCGAACCCAGGTCCTCTGCAAGAGCGGTTGGCGCTCTTAACCGCTAGGCCATCTCTCCAGCCCCTGCTGTTGTTCTTTTAATATGCATCCCTCTCCACAAGAAATATTTATAACTGGGTTATTGGTGCTAGCATCCACATAT
Source organism: Rhizomys pruinosus (assembly GCA_009823505.1). Classification (NCBI taxonomy): domain Eukaryota; kingdom Metazoa; phylum Chordata; class Mammalia; order Rodentia; family Spalacidae; genus Rhizomys; species Rhizomys pruinosus. Next base: position 983,145 of record VZQC01003447.1, on the reverse strand, counting down.
GAGGGATACCATTCATCGTTTGTTTTTCTGGGACTGTGTTACTTCACTTAATATAATATCTTCTAGCTCCATCCATTTACCTGCAAAGTTTGTGATGTCTTTCTTCACCACTGCATAGAACTCCATTGTGTACATGTACCTATAAATTAAAGATTCATTAGAGTTTGGAATAAGTGCTTTTGGCACTGTGCCCTACTAGCTGTTTTGAGAGAATACACAATGACATTGTAGTCACTTGTACTGAGAAATATTTTGCAGATTTATCTATGTAACAGTACTTTTTGGTATCTCTCTGTCCTTTGTGCTTCTGAAGAAACACAACTTTCTGTTGGCTGAATCAACCCAAAAAGATTCATTGTATCTATTTTTAAATGTGTTTATTTTTATTTTATGTGTATGAATGCTTGTCTTCATGTATGTGCACCATGACTATGCTTGGTGCTCACAGAGGCCCAGAAGGTGTTGGATCCCCCTGAAACTGGAGTTACACATAGTTGTAAACTACCATTTGGATGCTAAGAATCAAAATCAGGTTCTCTGTAGGAGCGGCAAGTGCTACTAAATCTCTTAGCAATCTTTCAATGACTCAAAAATTCATTATAAATATGATTTTTATGTCCTACCCTATTCTAAATAGCAGGGGACTACCAAGAACCAAATTAACAGTCCTTGTTTTGGGGCACATTCATAAGTAAAGAGAACTTGCAATCTGTACATCTGCCCTTGTGTTACCTCCTTCATAAGAACAGACTAAACAGAAAACTAAACAACTGATTCCTGTACCCTGGTAAGGATGCTTTAACTCAGGCTCTTCCTATATGATGTAGGAAAATCTTTATTCTTAGTTGTCTTATGGTAACATGGGGCATAATATTTCTCAGGAAACATAATAAGAACCATGTATATGGCAGTACCTCACAGCCCCAGGAAGACAGAAGGGCAACCAATGCAGGTTAAATCCAAGAGCACAGTTGCCTTTGCTTTTGTACTATATTCTGTACTGCTCACTCATCTTTACCTTTTATTCATTCTAAGATCATTAACACTGGGTCATCAGTGATTTGTTAATGTATGTTCTGAGTGTTAGTTCTTTGGTGTACCTATAACAGAAATCTTAGATTATATAAGAGAGAGAGAGAGAGAGAGAGAGAGAGAGAGAGAGAGAGAGAGAGAGTGCGAGAGAGTTCATAGTGTCAAAGTTTGGGAAACTGGAGAGTCCGGTGCCAAAGGCCCAGCTAATTTGATATCCCATTTCTTGCTCACTGCCAACACCACCTTGCCATCTTGCTATGTTCAAACATGCCAAAATGCAGAAGACCTCCATGGTCTCTTCCCCTCACACTAGGGATTAATTTCACCACAACCATTTCTGAGTGTGCAAATCTTTCTATAGTACTATACAATACTGAAATTTTAACTGTAGTGTAGATTACCCTTTTACATGTGGCTTTATGAGAGGTTTACAAGCTGAGACACGTATATTTTTAAGGTTTAAGGGCAATGTTTCCGCAAATCACAAGTGTTCTGGTGTTGAACCCATCACCAGCACGATATGTAGCTCCCACATGATGGTATTGGATTTGCCTGGGCTTCAGTTCTAGGTCCGAAGGACATTAGTCATAAGGATCCAGGCAAATGAATTTAAATTTCTGTATCTTTGTAAATAAAATGAAAATCACAACATTTCTCTCCAGTCATTGTAAGATATAGGATTAATGTATCTCATAATAACATTTCAGTAGATGTGGGTTTTTCTTCCACCTAAGAGGCTGTAAAGACCTGGAAGGTTGAATGTGTGCCTGTCAGTGCAGTAGCACAAGGTAAGTTCCATCTATGGTCCCTTACAGAGCAAGAGAAGAAAAGGCTGTTCAAGGAATTCAGAAAGTGTATATAAGCAGTTGTCATATCACAAGGAATAAGCTCTCATAATTATTGGTTTCATCTTTTCATAAGTAAATGGATAAAAGCATCAAAATGTAATCTTACATTAAAACACATATGTTCAGCAAATATATAAAACCACTCCTTTTGAAAGAAAGGGATCACGATTTACTAAAGTCAGTTCCGTTATTTTTCTTTATGGAAATACAGAAGAACAATTTTACTTATTTAAGCATTAGGAGGAGAGTTATCTTACTTCCTGATTCTCCTAAACCCCAGAGGGGCTTGTTGTTTTCAGAGAAACAAGCAAGCTCACCTTTACTGAAAAATAAATCTTGGATTCCTAACTTGCCATGTCTGCTCTCAAACTGCAAACCCTAGCATCCATTTACAGTGGGCATATGTGGTTAGTGTCTCATGGCTTGTGAAAAAAAAAGGTGCAAAGACATTGTTTTTTCCTGTGTTTTCCCCTAAATATTACAAAGAAGTTCTCATTTTACTAGGCTTATTTTTTCTTTGGATGTGCTTTTGTCTCCCTTACTAGTTGGAATAAAATATAAACACATAGAATAAACATGGATGAAACAATCATCTGTTTTCAGGAAAACTGCCAGCAATGGCATCATAGACACATCTTAAATTTGTCATATCTGATTTTTCCTCATAGGACCCTATGATTCTGTTTGTATCCAAGAAGAGTTAAGAGCATGCCCAGTCTCTGAAATATATATAATAAATATATATAATACGTATATTCAATGTCTAAATGACAGAAAAGGATACAGCAGTGACCAGCAAAGGCAGCAGAATGCCTCTTGTGGGTGCCTTCACATGGCTGCACTGTATATTTTTGTTGGAACAAACTCAACCTTTGCCACAGAATAGGAAATATTTCACTCAGAACTAGGACCCAAATTGGCACTTGGTGTACAGCTTCTGGTGTTTTTATACTACTGAGAGATCCAGCTCCTTCACCAAACTGTTATTAGCAGAGGAGACACTGGTAAATAACTATCGAGTAGGAGAAATATAAGTGTCATGAGTTGGTGGTGTGACTGGAAATGATGGCAACCTGAAGCCGTTGAAGAGGGAAACTCCTTTTCACTCTAGTGCACATCGCGATGTGCAGACAGCATGCCTGGGTTATCCCTGGAAATACAGTCATGTAATTTTATCATATATTATATCTGTATATAAGTAAGAGCTGATTAAATCAATAGTATATTGAAATACAAGCAGTTCCTTGCCAAAGTGGGTTTGACTTGCAAATTTTCAGCTATACTATGGTGCTACCCAAAATCATTGAAACTATCCATAACAATAGTGGTTGTGCAAATTAAGCAGATAAGGAAATATTCATTATTACCTCCTAGTACTTCACTATTATTTATAGACATTCAGATATTTCTTCCACGTATGATAGACCAGTAACAAATGAAAATGATTCTTAGGTTGAGTATGTGTTTGTTATACCTAATCTACAAGACTCTTAGCCTACCTTAAACCTGCTCATTAATCTATATTTAATTAGCCTGCAGCTCTGAAAAATGCAATACAAAGTCTATTTTTAAAGAAAGCATTGAGCATCAATAATATACTCAGTACCTGTAACAAAAAATGTTACTAATACACTAAAATAAATGGTAGTCAGCCATGCAGAGGAAAGTCATTTTGACACTCATGATCCTGCTCTTACTGGAATCCCACCTTAGTGCTACTCACCAGCATTCCAAGAATATAAAGATTCAAAGTGGGGTTTATGTGGTTGGTTAATTTTAAATAAATTCCTTTTATATCAACATGAAATTGAGAGCTATTAATTCTAACTATTGTAAGTTGATAACCATCTGTGCATACAAAAAAGAAAATTTTTAGTATAACTGTTGGATATTATTAATAGTTACATCATGTATATAGTTACATATATACATAGTTATCATATTACTACATGTTACATAATTACTGTACCAATGAAAGAAGCCCATGATAAAAAAAAATTTAACTACATGATTCAGTCACGACTGACCTTGAATCTGTATGTGTTTGGGTGAATTTGCAGTTCTTAAAATCTCTAAAACTCAGTTTCTCCATCTGCAGAAATAGGCTGTAGCTTTTATTTAATTAGTAGGTACATAAACTGATGCATAAAGAGCTCAATATAATATCTAAACACGCTTCCTCCAGTATGACCACACCTTATGAAATCTCCCAAAACAGTGCCACCAACTGGAGACAAAATGTCCAGCTACTTAGAGCCTATTCAACCCACCATGGTCATATTTTATTTTATTTGTTTTTGTTTTGTGTGTGTGTGCATTTTGTGTTCTGTTTTTTTTTTTTTGAGTGTTTTTTATTTGTTTTTTGAGACAGTGTCTCCTTGTAGGCCCAGCTGGTCCCTCTAGGTAGATCATACTGGTGTTGCTCTCACAGATCCCTTCTGATTGCTCTCACAGATCCCATCTGATTGCTAAGATTAAAGGTGTCTGCCCCCATGTACGGCCTACAGATTTGTGTATTAATGCATACATCTTTTTGAGAATCATGAAAGAAACAATTGGCTCCTGAAGCTTCTTGACTCAGTAGAGAGATAGAGCCCATGACTACAGTCAGTCAAAATAACATGTGCTCCATAAGAGGTCACCTCCACTATGGCTAGTCCAAGAGAATTGGAGCAAGCTCTTTATAAAACAAGAATTTCAAAAGTAAGAGGGTCATAGAGAATACTTAATAAATGAATTTAATTTCATTCATCTCATGCTTATTAATTAAGCATGGAAATCATGGTAAGCATAGTGAAATCTCAGAAAGCAAGATGACTAATATACCATTTCTACACAAGATGTGCTTACCATCATCCAGGCTGATGAGTCTGTGTGTGAGTCAAAGCCCAAAGGAGGCAGCAGGAGACCTTTTCTGAAAATACATACACCTGGATGCAGCTCACCTAAAGAAACTGTGAAAACAGAAGTCATGGGTTCCAGATGCCCTTAGAATCCAAGATTGTCAGCTGAACAATGAGAAGACAGGCAAATTCAGGAGAAGCCAAAAACAAAGCTAGGGATGGGCTGAGTCACAGGGCAGAGCGAGTATGAAGAACAAAAAGAAAGACAACACTGAGGTATGTTCAATAGAGCTTTGAAGGTCAAGGGTGCTGTTGTGAACTGTGGGTCATGGTCACAGACCATATGCTTGGCTACAGTTTAGTTTCAGGACTGACACTATGCTGGTGATAAGAGCATTCTCTAATGGGGCTAGTTAGTTTTGTGGGTTAAAAACATAGGAGAGTCCCAGCAGAGAAGGTGATGCACATATTTAGTCCTGGATAACTGGGTGGAGTATTGTTTTTCTTTGGCTCTGATGAAATACCATGACCAAAAGTAACTTGTAAAAGAGTTTATTTGGGGTAATGGCTCCAGAGGAAGATTCCATCATGGCAGGGAAAGCAAGACAGCAGGCACCTTGACAAAGTGCTTCTCATCCACACACAGAATCAGACAAAGCAATCAGGAAGGAGATCCAGTCTACAAATATTTAAGCCCCACCCCCAGAGACATACATCCTAAAGATTCCTTATCCTCCCCAATTAGCTCCATCCACTAGGACCATAAACTGAAATACATGAGCCCATGGGAGACATTTCTCATTCAAACTACCACAGCTAATTTTTTTTCAGATGGAGGATGGAGACCAGGTAGAAAATTAATTCATTTGTTTTCTTGATCTTTGACAGCCTTATTGGGGTGAGATAATATCTTAAAGTGGTTTTAATTTTCATTTCCTTAATTATTAGCAATGTTGAACAGTTTTTAAGAAGTTTTTCAGCCATCTCTATTTCCTCGCTTGTGAATTCTCTGCTCAGCTCTTTAATCCATCTCTTGAGTGGGTCATTTGTTTTCTTACTCCTTTGTTTTTTGAGTAGTTTATATATTCTGGAAGTTAATGCTTTGTCAGATGATCAGCAGTGAAGGTTTCCTCCCACTCTGTGGGTTTTGTCTTCACTTCCCTTATTGTTTCTTTTTCTGTACAGAAACTTTTGAGTTTAATAAGGTCCCACTTGCGAATTGTCGACCTTGTTTCCTGTGCAGCTGCTGTCTGATTTAGAAAGTCTTTTCCTACACCTATGTCTTGCAAGTTGCTGCCAACTTTTCTTCTATCACCTTCAGAGTTTTGGGTTTCACATTGAGGTCTTTTATCCATTTGGAATTGATTTTTGGCAGGGTGAGAGGTAGGGGTTTAATTTTATTTTTTTACAAGTGGTGATCCAGTTTTGCCACCACCATTTGCTGAAGATGCTGTCTTTCCTCCATTGAGTCTTTTTAGGCCCCTTGTCAAATATGAGGTGGCTGAAATTGTATTGCTCAAGTTTGGATCTTCAGTTTTGTTCCATTGGTCTACAGGTCTGTTTTTGTGCCAGTACCAGGGTGTTTTTATGACTATAGCATAGTTTGATGTCTTGTATAGAAATCCCTCCTGTATTGCTCTTTTCACTCGACAATTGACAAATGGGACCTCATCAAGCTCAAAAGCTTCTGTACATCAAAAGAAACAATCAAGGAAGTGAAGAGAAATCCCACAGAATGGGAGGAAACCTTCACTGCAGATACATCTGACAAAGCATTGATTTCCAGAATATATAAACTACTCAAAAAACAAAGAAAAAAGAAAACAAACGACCCGCTCAATAGATGGAGCAAAGAACTGAACAGAGACTTCACAAGCGAGGAATTAGAGATGTCTGAGAAACACCTCAAGAACTGCTCAACATCACTAATCATTAAGGAAATGCAAATCAAAACCACTTTAAGATATCATCTTACTCCAGTAAGACTGGCTAGGATCAAGAAAACAAATGATACCAAGTGCTGGAGAGGTTGTGGGGAAAGGGGAACACTCATCCACTGCTGGTGGGAATGTAAACTCGTACAGCCACTATGGAAAGCAGTGTGGAGAACCCTTGGAAGACTTGGAATGAACTTGCCACCCGACCCAGCCATACCACTCCTGGGCATGTACCCTCAAGACTTACGCCACCACAGAGATACATGCACGGCCATGTTTATTTCAGCTCTCTTCACAATAGCAAAGAGCTGGAACCAACCTAAATGCCCCTCAACTGACGAATGGATAGAGAAAATGTGGTACATCTACACAATGGAGTTCTATGCAGCAGTAAAGAAAGACGACATCACGAGCTTTGCAGGAAAATGGCTGGAGCTAGAGGACATCATGCTGAGTGAAGTAACACAGTCCCAGAAAAACAAACGACGAATGGTATCCCTCATCTGTGGATGCTAGTGCCAATTACCCAGTTGTAAGTATTTCTTGTGTAGGGCCCCCTGAGCTTCTGTACAAAGCAGTTGGACATAATGCATTTTGGAAACAACAACAACAACAGAAAATACTGCATCAAAGAACTGACTGAAACAGTGAACTTCTGCTCAAAACAGTCAACGTCCCCATGGAAAATATTGAGAAAGACTAAGAGATGGAAAGCATGTTTGGCAGAATGCACGAGCTCTGACGGGGTGGGGGAATGAGCGGGAACACGGGTCTAGATTTGTTAAAAATAAATAAATAAATNACCTTGAGAAAACAAAAACCTTGGTTAATCTGGGCTGTGTGGTCTTAAGCATCCAAAAGGAAAGTAAAACCAGAAATAAATAATCAGTAAGACCAGAGAAACTGTACTGCAGACATAAAACTTGAGATCTTCAAAAAAAAAAAAAAAAAGAAAGAAAAAAGAAAAAAGAGAGAGTATTATGTTTTGGCCTGTCTTCAATTCTTACTGGCAAGTGCATCTACCCTGTGGCTACCATCCCTTTTAGCGCTCCTCAAAGACATGAGGCACAGCTTTTTAACCTTCCAATATGGACTGATGACTCATTTCTCTCAAAGAATCCTCCAAACCTTCTGTGCCAGATAGGGACTACTGAGAGACCCAACTTGTGGACTAAACAGCTAAGGGGATTTAAGCCTCATTAGAATATAGACTGCCATTGCTGGACTACCTGGGCTGCATCATGGAGGCCAGTACAGGGGTATCAAGATAAGATGTGTGCTTACTGGACTTCATTTGGGGGACCATGGGAGGGAAAGACCCCAATGTGGAAAAAAAGTGCAGGATTGATGGTTATTTGGGATTGCCAAGGAGGAACCTTCAAGCACCTCCTTAAGGAAAACATGACGTCTTTTAGGGAAAAATAAAGTCTTCCAATTCAAGTGATATGTGTATGTATGTATGTATGTATGTATATATTTATATATATATGTATATATATACATATATATATATGTATATACTGTACCAATACAAATTAGAGAGAACAACAACAAAAGAACTGAAAGGAAAAACAAAAACTCTGGAAAGACTCAAAAAGATTCAGGACATGTAGGGCAGAGTGCAGGGACTCAGGTGGGGTGGGGGACATGGAAAGGGAAGCAACTCTAGATTTGATTGAGAAATGATGTATGACTTATGGAAAAAGTTTAATAACAATAAAAAAGAAAATAAAAAAGAAAATTAATTCAGAGGCTACAGTGTAATCAAAGTCTTGGGGGCATATGAGTCCAGGGCTGCATAGGACTTCAAGGAAAGGCGTATTCTGGCATTTTAGCACATTTCATGTGTGGGAAGAAAACAGTGGGAGATGCTATGGCAATTTCAGAGAACTCTAATTATATATGAAAGAGGAAAGAAAAGTTTGCTGCAGCAGAAATACAATGTTGTTTCCCTTTAATTTTTCAAGTTATATCTATTTTCTCTTTAAATCTAAATAAGAATATTCATTTCACAAAATTATGTGAACTTTATTTTTCTTTTTTTAATTTTTTGTATGTGTATGAATGTACTGTCTGTATGTCGGTCAGTGTACTCGTGTCATGCAATGCTGCAGAGGTCAGAAGAGGGCATCGGATTCCCCTGGAACTAGAGTTACAGACAGTTCTCAGCCTCCATGTGGATGCTGGAGATCAAACCCAGGTCCTCTGCAATAGAGGTCTGTGCTCTTTTTTTTTTTAATTTTTTTTTATTAATTTTATTTATTTCCGTATGTGTATGAATGTACTGTCTGCATGCAAGTTTGTGCACCCGTGTCGTGCAATGCCTCGGAGGTCAGAAGAGGGTGTCGGATTCCCCTGGAACTGGAGTTCTCCTGGAATTGGAGTTTCAGACGGTTCTCGGCTGCCATGTGGGTGCTGGGGATCGAACCCGGGTCCTCTGTAAGAGTGGTCGGCGCTCTTAGCCGCTAGGCCATCTCTCCAGCCCGAGGTCTGTGCTCTTAACCGCTAGGCCATCTTTCCAGCCCCCATGAACTTTATTTTTCAAAAAGGTTAACAGTGCTTGGATGATTAATTTTCTGTGTTGTTTTGCTCTGCTCTAGCTGCTTGGAAAAATATGTTAGGTCAGGTTTCATATGACAAGTAAATAACAGGATTAATTTTTCATAATCCTGGAGTCTTGGAAGTCCATGATCAAAGCTTAGATATGTTGCCTGTGTGGTGCAGGCTCTAGTTTTCATAGATGTTTCCTTCTATGTTCTCACAAGGTAAAAGAGGAGAATGAGAGTCCTTGTACCTTTCTCACAGGGGCTCCAATCCCTTTCATCCTCCCTCCATCAATATGTTCTGATCTCCAGAGCCTTACTACTTAGTATTATAATATTGAGGATGATGGTTTCAACAGTGAGTTTTCAGGAATGCAAACATTCAAGTCTAACCTTTGTCAACTTTCCTGGGCCATAAAGTGCTGAGATACTTGGCTGTACATTATTATGGATACTTCTGTGAAGATGTTTTGAGCTAAGAACACTTAAATTGGTAGATTGACTAATACAAGTTGCTCTTCTTTATGTAAATGGTCTTAATCCACTCAGTGTAAGACTCAATAATATAATTTTTCATCCTCTATTAAATAGTATATACTTCCCCTGGTCTGCAGTCCTCCAGGGTGGAACTGTACCATCAGTTTTCTAGCTCTTACCATACCTCTGAAATTGGGGGCATGGAGTTTCCATTTTGCCAACTCACCCTGAAGATCTTAGATTTGTTAGACTCCAAGAACACAAGAAACAAGTCCTAATAAGTCAATCTCTATTTGTATTCCTCTCTACCTCTGTCATTGCATTGATCTTTATATCCATGTCTAAAATTTCTGCCCTGGTTACAGCTATTCTATGGACTCTGTTTTTCTAGAGATTTCTAATATAAGGACTAAGTACGTTTTTTCTAACCTGTTACCTAAGTAACATGTTCATCATCTGGGTTAACATAGGCCATACTGTTTGTTTGTTTGTTTGTTTGTTTGTTTGGTTGGTTGGTTGGTTGGTTGGTTGGTTGGTTGATTGGTTGGTTGGTTTTTGTGGGTTGTTTTATTTTGAGACAGAGTCTCCTTGTAGCCTCAATTAGCCTAGAACTCGGTGTAGACCAGGCTGGCCTTAATCTCACAGCCCAAATTTTCAGAAATAAAAACCTGGGAGTTATCTGGAGAACAAGACATAAACGGGAAATTTGGGAATGTCCTAACAGCATTCTTATTGGGTATAATCAATTAGTGCTCTCTCTCTGTCTTTCTCTCTCTCTCTCTCTCTCTCTCTCTCTCTCTCTCTCTCTCTGCTCAGGAATTCAAATCTATCTGAACTCTATCTAAATCTTTGTTCCATTTCCTAACACTTATATAATCAGAGGCAAATGACTTTGCTTCAGAAGTTTCAATTTATTTTCCATAAAGTAGGAATAATAAGATTAAAATCAGATGAGCTATATTAAACAAATACCACATAAAATGCCACATAAAAGCCACCAAGAATATCAGCATTTCCCTATTGCTGCTATGTGCAAGAGTATGTGAGCTTTCCTTACTCTCTCCTCTCATTTAATCGTCTTACTCCCTACTAAGAAAGGTTTATAATAAGTGACATATAATCCTTGTTGCAAGCCCCTGGCTTTCATTTTTTATGAACACACATGACATTCACTCATCCCTTGGTTGACAATCATTGGAAGAACTTCAAATATACTCTCCATATTAAGGCCAGGGAGTTTTGTATACCATATACTTACTTGTCAACCAACAGATTGCTGGATGTCCCCTTAAACGTATTTTATTAGTTTATTTTATGTGTATTAAGTGATTTAGATGATGAATTAACAGGAAGCATAAATGTACAGGATCAAGCAAATGTGTTTCTTTAGAGCTTCTCTCTCTCTCTCTCTCTCTCTCTCTCTCTCTCTCTCTCTCTCTCTCTCTTTCCTAAACATTAACAGCCACCCACAAACATGCTCTGTGTGCTTTCATGAAAAGCCTTCCTCGGGGCTTTTGCAAAGTCACCTGGTTAATCTCTAAATTAATCTCTGTGTAAACAAAACTGGAGTAAGCTGTCTAGTGGCTGATCCCTAAAACCAGGCAGTGTATGACCCTCTGACATGTAGACTGGATAGAAATTAAGCTTGCTTTTTTTTCTGTTCCCATGTGCACACTGTATGATTTATGACATAGTCACTGAATCATGTGTGTTTGTGTGTGTATGTGTGTGTGTCTGTGTGTCTCTGTGTGTTTGTGTGTGTCTCTGTGTTGTTCTGCATGTCTCCTGTTATAGGATAATGGAATTTTACAACTCTAAAGAAAGGTAGAAATCACCTAGAATGAAACTCTGAAACATTAATTTCTTAGAATCACTTTTGTAAGTTGGATACGTCTCCCCACAAACTTATAGGACATGCCCCCAATATCTTGGAGTGTGACCTTATTTGCAAATAAGGCAGATGTTATGTTTAGGAGTGGAGTCCTCAGTCTAATACAGCTAGCTCCCTGTAAGAATGGTCAAACATCAATTGAATGGGTACACAGGAGTTTATTAGAAGGGATGACCAGTCCTCCATCACAGGACTGACTAGCAGGTGAAGAGCAAGTTTCTCTGAAGTGAGGAGTGCCCTTCTTGTGGCTCTTGCATGCATGTTTTTCCCTTCCTCTTTTTTTTTAAATTAATTAGTTTTTATTGATGCTTTGTGCATTTCATACATTTTTTCCAATTCAGTTCAGGCTTATTTCCCTTTCCCTCCCCCCCCACCCCCACCCCATCCCAGATCATGCATTCTGCCATAACTGTCCTGCATCTTTCTCTCAGTTTTTTTTTTTTCATTTTTAGCTATAAGTGATAATCCATGAGTACAAGCATCCTTCATGCAAAACCTATCTGCAGGCTGTTGTGCCCAAACACCTACAGCCCCACCATCCAGTGGGGGGTGACAGGTTGTTTGTTCAATCAAGTTGATCAAATGAGTGTCCAGACTACATTGCTGTAGTTTCACCATTCACCCCAATCGCAGCCCTTACATTCTACCACGCCCCCTCTTCCGCAGGTTGTTCCCTAGGCTTAGAAAAGGGGCACAGGTGGATGAGAGGTAAAACAGTCCACTCTCTCTGGAGCTGTTGACTTGGACTCTGGTCAATTCTGGCTGTTTCCTTTCATGGGCTGACAGTTTGTCCAGGAATAACCTTTCGATCCTACTAATGAAGAACAAGCAATTAGATATATAGGTATTTAAGCAGCACTAATAGTTATGGTAGGTTACTTTAGCATAGACACATGTTTGGATATGTTAATCCATGAATTACAATTTTCCCCCCTGTTAAATATGACAGGGTCTTACTGTGGCTTATAACATCTCCTAACCTGTAGAGGATGTAGCATGGAATGTTCATACGCTTCCTAGCTTCCAGAGTTACATTCGCTTCATTCATTACAAATAGTAAGCACTCTGATAATCTAATAGCATAAAATACCAATCCTAGACTCTTTCTATTAAATATGCAAATACGTTATCTTACTTTATTTGGGGGATATGCACTTGATATATAGTCCACCTGACTTTGACTTCACTATGGAGCCCAGGCCAGCCTCTAACTCACACCAAAATTCTTCTTCAGCACCACAAGTGCTTATATTGCAACCATGCACCAACCACCACACTTGGCAAACAAGTCATTTACATCCTGTATATACTTTTTATCCAGATTTTCTGATGTAAAACTTCTAATATTGGACCAGGGAGAAACTTATATTCTGCCAAGCCAGATTATCTGAATTTCACACCCAGGAATTACATGGTGGAAGGAGAGAACCAGCTCTCAAACTGTCCTCTGATGGCCATATATACCTCACCTCCCACACACATACAGACTAAATAAATAAATGCAGTATTCTTGATTCCAGTATTCCGTGTTAATAGCTAGTATGAGCCTAAGGACATGGATCATTTGGTAAAGTGCTAGCCTTGAGATCCCCAGAGTCCACACAAGGCAGCAGCATTTGTGTGTGTTATCCCAGCACCTCCATGCACAATGGGAGGTGGTGACAGAATTCCTGCAAGATGGAGGGCCAGCTACCCTGGAGTACACAGCCTGGATCAACAGTTCCTGTTTCAAAGAGGTTGAAGGTAAGGAACAACACACAAAGCAGTCCTCTGACCTCCGCACCTGCACCTGTGCACACACACATAAACATGCATACACACATGGAAATGTGAAGAACCAAAGAATAGTTCATTTTATTCCAGCCATATGCTTACAAAGAGAATTATAGAAGATAATCTATTACATAGAAAAAATTAAATTCTAGCAACAAATGATTTTTAATACAAGGTTCCAAATGAGCCATTTCATCAGAATACATTAGTGGAGATAAAACAAGCTCTGTACAAAGGAAATGGCATATCAAGATCTTCCAGTTAAGATAACTAAATGAAATAACAATTTTAACAAGAATAGTATATAAATTCAATTCTGTACTTATTAGTACTTTCAATCTAGCAATTTATTCTGAATTGTTACTTGAAAAATGAATACCTCAAAATAGATAGGAGAATGTTGAAACAGACAATTGCAAAAAGGGAAATTATTTTAGCAAGAAGTTGAATGTTCTTAACAATACTGAGGTCAAATCAGTGATTATATAAGAATAAACCAGAACTTACACAAAGAAAATAGATAATCAAAAGTTAAACCACAGTATTTACAAGAATCCAATATAAAGTATTAGTCTTATGTCATGTGCAAAATATAGTAAAAACAACCCACTGTCATCATGTATGGAAATGATGCATTGTAGTTTAACATGCAAAAATAAATTCATAAATGTAACTAGCAAAAACATAATATCTTAGGAATGAGTTGAAGATCTAAATAGATATTTCTGGAAAAGAAATGGATGAAAGGCCAAGAGAAATATGAAAATTGTTTAATATCATTAATCATTAGGCATGAACAAATGCAAACCACAGTGAGAGGCCACTTAGCTCCACTGAGAATGACTATGATCAGAAAGACATAATGCAAGAGCCAGAGAAGGTGTGGAGGGAGGAAGATCCTGTGCACTGTCACCAGTAACATCAACTAATAGAGCAATGGTATTGGATGCCATTGGAAATCCTCACATAGTTGAAAATGGATCTCACATTACAGTTTAATAATGCAGCACCGTTATAAAACCAGAGGAGATGAGATCAACAGGTCAGAATAGCACCTGCTATTCTTACTTTATTGAAGGACTCACATGATCTAGGATCATGATCAATATACAAGTCTATCAACAAACAGGTAAAGGAAATGTGGCATGTTAGCCAAAACGGAATGCTATTCAGCCATAGAAGAGTGGGACCCTGCCATCTATAAGAGCTGGATGGTGCTGAAGGATGGTATGTTTAGTAAAATGATAAACAAAGAAATGTAGGTATCACAAGATCTCAGCATTCATATGTAGACTGAAAAACAGCTGATCTCAATAAGTTAAGAGCAGCAAAAATTAGTTGGTGATTAAGAGTACTTATTTGTCTTGCAAAGGATCTGAGATAGGTTCGCAAAATCTATATAGGGCAGCTCGCAACCACCTGTACCTTCAGCGCCAGGTGATACAATGTTTTATTCTGACCTCCCTGGTCACCTGCATGGACATGTAGCACATGCAGAAAAGCAGGAACATATACATAAAAGTAGATTTTAAAAATTGACAATTAAATAAAGTAACTGAGAGCTGCAAAGTAGTTACCAGAAACTAGGGAGAAATAGGTAAAGGGGAAAAGTCAGTAAGAGTAAAACAAAAAAGATATAGAAGTTATTTGAAATTTGTTAATGGAATTTTAGACAACAGCCTTGCAGCATCCATCAATATATGAAGGCAAACTTCTCCATCAATGCCACAGTACAACTACCAGGAATCAAGTCCACAAGGTGAAAACACATACATGGCAGAGAACACAGTGGAATTTTTAGCCAGCCATCATTATTCAATGGGTCAATTTAGAAGTTTACGTCCTTGATCTTGAGACTGTCAGAATATTTAAAACCATTCTAGAGTTAGCATGGAAAACTTGAAAAACATGTAGTCATTAAAGAAAGATGTGGGGCAGGAGAGATGGCTCAGCAGTTAAGAGCAGAGGACCTGGGTTCGATTCCCAGCACCCACATGGCAGCTAAGAGCTGTCTTTAACTCCAGTTCCAGGGGAATCCAACATCCTCTTCTGACCTCCACATCATTGCACAACACAGGTCCACCAACCTACATGCAGACAATACATTCATACACATAAAAAATGATAAAGAAAGAAAAAAATTTTAAATAGAATTTTTAAAATTGTACAAATTTTAATATATGTGGTATCACTTGGAAATACAGGAAAGAACAATGATTTTATAAGCATCTATTACAAAGTGTGAAATGAGAAGATATGCATTATATCATGCTTTATTCATTACATCATAGTTTCCCTAAAACATGTAAAAAGTAACATGTTAAAAGGTAATCTGTTTTCCTAAATCAATATTAATTTGTTTACATTGTCTATCAAGTGTTTCCAACCCAGGACAGCTATGAATGAAACCCAATGTAAAATCATAAAACATGTAAGGATTTTACATAGACTTTTGTTTTCATTGTAGCTTAATTCTATAATTCTTGAACGTGAACTTTGTGGGTGACAACACTGTGTTGTCACCCATTGGACAAATATACCTCTAGTTTGCAGGGAGGAATGAGTTTAGAAGTCAGAAAATAGGAACTGGAGGAGGAAAATTCAAGGGAACTTAAAAGAAGCAAAATGACAATAACAGCAGGATGTACACTGTGCCCACATAATATATGTAAAATTAAATTGGAAGTAAAAACAAGTGTGTGCAGATAAATAGCATAATACATCCTAATTGCTTGCAATTTTCTTAGACCTTAGAAAGAAAAATTATTTGAGTAAAACTTGAACAATAGAGAAGCATAGTCACATGAAAGCTGAGATTTGGGACCAGAAACATTGGTCAGCACTTAAGAACACATATTGGTCTTGCAGATGACCTGAGTTTGATTTCCACCATCCACATCAGGAGACTTATGACTGCCTCTGACTCTACCTCCAGTGACTCTGATGCCCTCTTTCCGTTTCCATAGCACTATAGGGAGCTGCTTTTACATGCACATACTCCAATACAGACACATTCACACACATAATATTTCTTTTAAAAATAAATATTTTTAATTAAGGAAAAGAAAGCTATGATTTGCCAGAGTTTGCTGCTAGGCGGGGGAGTCAAATATTAATACCATGAAATAATTATGAGTCTTCAAATGGCTGATAACATGCACAACATGTACAAACTCCCATGCACAAACTAGCAGCATTCTCAAGTTCAAAGGGTGATTGGAATTATGTGAATCTGTGTCGTCTGGGGAGAAATTGTTTTCCTTATTGATTTGCTTGAACTAGAGAGTCTAGGAATTTGTTCAGCTCACTAAAAATGATAATCATTTAACAAATTTCTACTATAGAAGTACCTGTTCCATAAATGCTTTTCCAAGTAACACAATTTAAGAACATACATTCTAACTTAAAATTTTCAATTTGTCTGTATTTATTTATGTATTTCTTGTGTGTGCATACATGGGAGTCACACAACCTACCATGTTGGTAGCCTGCACGAGTGTGCTGTGTCGCTCGCGACCACACCTTAAAAATGGCGCCGACTTCCTGAGTCACTACAAGCCATTTCCCACCGTTGCCTTTGCATTGGAGAAACTGCGCATGACTACTAGTCCCTAAGCTCCCGCCTTTAACATGCAAATGAGGCATCGGGACAGTGCACCTATCCAGAGCATACACGAACCCTCTAGACTGCTATATAGGCAGTGCCTCTTCCCCATTTCGGGGTCCTTCTCCTAAAAGAGCTGTGCACAATAAATACTGCTGCAGAAGAATCCTGTTGTCCGTGTAAAGTTCTTGCCGGCGAGACTGCTGCGCGTGACAAGTGGTGCCGAAGACCCGGGCCCAGGTACTTGCCATCGCTGGCGCCGAGAGAACACTTCGCTTTCGAAGAGTATTCAGAACTGCGCTCAGGAGGTTCTTTGTAAGGTTAGTTCTGAGAGATATGCTTTTCTCTGCTTCTCTGGAGGTTTTGGAGGTGTGCCTGATTGTTTTAACGGCTACTGCTATTGTCCTTGTGGCTTTGTTTTGTGCCCATAAAGGTTGGTGTTGATTGTGGCGAGTCAGTCAGTGGTAGATAACCTGCATAGCCCCTCTTCACCCATTTTTGCCTGTTAGTCAGAGGTACATAACCTGCTTCACCTTTGCGGACTACACTCATGGGTAATTCCCATTCCCTGGTCACCACTCTTCAGGCGGTCCTTCGGGAGCGGCAGCTTAAGGTTTCTGCCAAGACTCTTAATAGTTTTGTGCGGGAAGTGGACCGCTGTGCCCCTTGGTTTGTCTCTATGGGGTCGCTTTCTCTCCCCAGTTGGGATAAGCTCAGGGGCGAATTTGACAGGGAACAGCGTGAGGGTAAATTAAAACCAGGGACTATTCCTCTTTGGAAATTGGTTC